>OVBI01002819.1:0-16489 GCA_900406495.1 Sisymbrium altissimum
ATCCGAGCCGAGCTGAGCCAACTCGTGAGTTATTGGCTCATTTTGACACCCATACGTATACATATGTGTTATGATGAAGGAAAATATATAATTCAATCTTTTATGCTAATAATATTTGATCAAAATTTTGTTAACCGACAACGTTTGTTAGATTAAAACTATATAATATGATTATACTAAAAATAAAACTGTTAATATATCTCAAAATTCTATTTTTACAAATATATATTAAAGAAAAGAACTAAGCATCAAAAAAATTTAAAGAAAAATTCTAGTTATTATTGAAAATCGATGATGAATTATAACAGAAAAAATACAAAATAAAAACAGAAACATTATAAACTTAGAAAAAGCAAATAGTTGCAAGATGAGACAAAAAAAAAATATTAAAAAGTATATAAATCGTCTCTGTTGTGTATTTGTTATGTTTATGTATGTGTGTGTATATATATATATATATTACATAAATAACCTTCTTTGTTGTGTCTTTTTCTTTATCAAAATTATTAAACCAAAGTAAAAAAGTGCCCACGTTACTTCTTTTATTCCCTTTATACAAATCATATGATGAAATTTATACATCTTTAGTTTTTCGTGTCCAAGATGCCAAAACGCTATTATAGATTCTGGAAACAAAAACTGTCAAAGCATCAAAAAGCAAAAAGAAGTAACTCACTTTCATGTGACCAGCGAAGACATAAACGATAGCTAAAGTCTTTAATTTATGTTGGGCGTTTTTTACTGTCACATGTAGATCACATTTTCAAGTTTTTTCTTTCATATAAATTATTTATTAATATTGATAGTTTGTATTCATGTATTCTCGTGAACAATTGTGGATTAAAATCATTTAGATATTTTAGAATCTTTGTAATATATGTAATATATGAATAAAATATTAAAATAAAAGGTTAACGATGACATATACAGATGTATATATAGTATGAATGAGACGTCCATAATTTTTTGAGATATATTATGTGATTCGTCTCATTCCATTTGGATATATATACATATTTTTGGTATACACATAAATTATGTTATGAAATGATGTACTGTTTTTTTTTTGGTTAAAATGAGATACTGACTTGAACTGTGCATGCAGTTAAAATACGAAAAATAAGGTAATAATAACTTTCTGTAAATATATTAGCAATTTGATAAATGTGGAAAACATACATTATATACATATGATTGATCACATGAGCTTATAAAGAGAAAAGGTCTCTCTCATACGACAATCACATGTTGAAAGGGAGAAGATATAATAGAAATACCTTGTGAGATTTATACTTATCTTGTTTCTCAAGCTATCAAATAAAGATAATTTAGGTCTTTCTATTTTCTTTCCCTTTTCAATTTTTTTATTTTCTTCGTGCATTTTATATTATAGTCGGCGGATATAGATACTATGTTAACATTAAAATTTTAAAATTGATCGGATTAAGACAGGTTATCAAATTCTGTTACTCGATTATCTACGAATATCAAAATGGTTCCGATTTCAGAAGTTACGATTATCCAATTTTTCTTGGAAAATCTTTGCTCCACCCTCAAATATTTACATTTATCCCTCTTTTTTTTTTTTATCTCTTTTCTGTTTTTCCTTTCTTATGGTCATTATTGTTAAATATTGGTAAGCACAAATGCATGATCACGTAATCATAAACAGTATATAAACTTTAAAAAGAGTCTAATGAGTAATGACGTATGAAGTTTTCGTACGTGTGACTACATAGATTGTATTTTTTTTTTCTTTTTTTGATAGAAAACTACATACGATTGTTTAGAAAATATGACTTATAACTTCAGAAGTTCTTTATATATAATACGCAGATCTTTTACATATATCATGATTTAAGATATAAGATTTCATCAAACCAAAAAGGAAAATAATGATGGTGATATAAAGGAGGATAAAGGGTATCTATTAGTAGATAATCAAGAATTTTTGTAAAGAAATGATGATTAGTTAGGTGTTTAGGACTATCCTCACGTCTATATTATGTAATTTATATGTAGGTATATATTGGTGTCATTAAACATCCACATCATAGCGTCATAAAAAAAAATACATCCACATCTTTTTGGTTCTTACTTCTTAGTTGATTGGTGCCTTTCTCCAAATATATATCAAAATTTGAGAAAATGCAATTGCTTTAAAAGGAACTATTAACAATAAATGATTTGAGTTATTTTGCTCTGTTTTATGGGTATGAAGTATCCATTGACTAATCATATGAGAATTCGACAAGACAATGGTGCAAGATAAATTTACCTTCAAGAGAATCCATTACAAATACATTGTAAATAGCAACGAAGTTGATTGGTTGAGCTGTAAATAGTGTATTTAGCTTTAATTTTTATCTACAATTTTAAAAATTACCAATTATGCTTTATATTGATTTTTAAAGTTACAGTTCCTATAAAAAAAAATGGCTGTAAAATCCTTATTTTCTAAAGCCTTATTTTTAAATCTGTAGAAAAAAAATAAAAAGTTATAGGAATATCTTTCCTTATTTATTATTTTCGCATTTATTATTTACAGTTACAGAAGATATAGCTACAGAAAATAATTTTATAGATCAAATTCTATAGCAAATAATTTACAGCTACAATCCAACCAATCATCCACTATAGCTTGTTTACATATGCCATATTAAAACATATAAAAGGTTAATTTTCAGAATCTTTTGTTACATTCCCAAAATTAAAAAATAAAGACTCAGAAATTGACAATGTTGATCATATATGGTGCTTTATGACTCATTTGTGCATTAATGCTTCTGGGATATCTTCACAAAACTTGCCATTTTTCTTTACGTCTTTGGATAGTTAATGAAATTTAGTTTTGGAAATGTGACCCCATCAGACATGTGCTTCGAGTTCTTCTTATACAGAGCCATCAATGTCTATTGTATAATTTGTTTTTCTTATAACAATAATTAGATCTGAATGCTAAAATCAATTGTAATCTGAGATAATATTAGATTGTATTTCTTCAATTGCATTTGACTTAGTTTGGGTATTTGTTTTAGAGAAATTCGTTTGCTATTTTAATTTAGCAGTACTAGTTTGGAGTTTTCTTTTCTTTTTCAACAACTTTGTCTTCTACATTTGAGATTAGTGAAGAAAACTTATTTCTGATAGGTTTGCTATTTTTGTGTTCATAATTAAGAATTTTGCTTCGACACCACCGATTAAGTGTTAGGACCATGGACTTTTTTCACTAGAGCATGGGTCTTTGACTGCACACTCGATCTGCAATGTTAACATTATATAGTCGTCATAAATTCTTTCTTTTCCTAATTGCTTTATGCATAAGAACATTAAATATTATTAAATTGTTAAATACTAAGCAACAAATTAAATAATACGGAAAGAAAAAAAACAAACAGAAATAGGGTGTGACGTCAAGTAAAACTTATGAACTAGGATGTCAGATTAAAAAGAGAGGCCGAGACAGATAGATGTTTGTACTTTGTATAGAAGAAGTTAGGTTGGAAGTTGAGACAGCTTACGTTACTTTATTTAACCCTAAAGTGGAAATAATTATATAATAAAAAATCATTGCAGCATAATGTTTTTTGTAAAGTATTAGCTCAATTGCTCAATATTATAAATTTTTAACACTCATACAAACAAGAAAAATTATTTGTTTATTGTATATTTAAAATATTAAATTATATAAAAAAATAAATAAATAAATAAATTATATAACCATTGATATATATAAATTGTTTATATTTTTCCATTACTATCCTGAGTTGTAATTTACATATCCACACTTATATAATACTCCTCTATATAATTAATGCATAGGAGTATTGTTTGGTCAGTATCATTTCTTAAGCAAAAGAGGGGGAAAAAAAAGGATGTATGAGCAGGCACGCATGAGTGGCACGTGTGAGATTTTTGTATAAGAAAGAACAACTAAAGCTATGGGTAATTTTCATTTCAAAGCCAAGTAAGCTCCTCAGAACAAACAAAGTGTCAAAGAACCATTACTTTTTTGCACCGTCAAAGGACCATCCATTTTGCAACTACTAGTTTTTACTTAACATTCCAATAATAAATACGTATTTATTTATTCCAATGATAAATACATTCCAATAAAAAAATGTGATTGCTAATTTTTTCGTGCTACACTATATACGTATAAATAAATATTTGTGACACCAACGTACGCGAATCATGATCGTTAAATAAAATTTCAAAAGACCACAACTGTAGTAGCACGAAAAAAATTAGCAATCACATTTTTTTTTTTTTTTTGCCAAGGAGCTTTCCTGCGGATTATGCACCCTTTGTAATCTTTTACAAACCTTCCCATTTTCGTAATGAAATTCAAATACTTAGCGGACAAAAATAAACTGTAATCTTTTACAAACCTTTCCTGCGGATTATGCACCCTTTATTTTAGTTTTTCGGTAATTCTAATTCCGCTTTTGTCATGTATGACATGCATGTCCACATATATATCAATTAAATTTATGTTTGGTATATAATGGTGTACGTTGGACCTGTGGCGTATATAAGTTAGGCCGAATACGTATTATTGTCGTTAGTCTTATTTTACACATACACTCGACCAAACCATTATTATTATTATTTTAATTAAACAATTTCGTTACGAGACTACCCAATTTGGTTTTATACATATGTGTGATTTTGCGTGTAAAGTGTGCATATACACACAAACTACATACATATAATATAATGTCCATGCGTATGTACATTTACGTCACGTTTAATTTTTAGGGTTCTTAACAGGAGAAGGATTTTTGGGGTCAGAAGAAAAGATGATTTTTGGGGTCAATAATGTATAAAAATAATGTATCATATGGTGTTCTCAGAAACTAATCAATCCTATGAATATCTGACTAATGAGCATATATGTAACATTATAGTTAAACATAAAACTTTTTCAAAATTCCCTGGTTTTTATTTATATTTTTGTTTTCGAGTAGTCTGAGCTTGAGGCTTAATTTGAGCCAAATGCAATTATGAAATCAGTTACAAAAAAGAAAAAAAAAATCTATCAAAATCATCGGGAAATGGGAATATCATAGACCTTATTATATACTGTATCGTCTTTTCTTTTGCGTTTTGAGTATCATTCTTTTTGTAAAAAGATAAAAAAAAAAAAAATTGATGTTATCATACTAACATTCTTGGTAATGAGATTTCATTATATTATTATAACACATAGGATACCTTTTAATCTCCAAGATCTCAATGGACCTACATCTAAAAAGTATGATAGAAATCATAATTTGTTTTGTTTTTTTCGTTTTCTGATATAAGCTACCCAAATATACAGCTTGCTTAGATACACCCATAATAGGAATTAGTATAGTGTATATATATATATATATTATATATATGTTTTATTTTATACATTAGTATAATAATGTAATATTTGTTTACAAAAGTGGACAGTACAACAGAAATTCATTGAACTCTGGGTGTTTGGTGTCCCAAAATTTCGATGAATTCACATGTTCTATTTCCGAGGATGAAAGTTTTATTTCATATTATAACGATTATTTCATGACTAATTGACTGATAGATGGACCAGCCGGCACATCCCCACACACGTCTAATTTTGTTTTTTGTTTTTGTGAGAACTAAATTGAACGAATATATTGGATTCTGTATTTAAATCGTCATCAAGGTATTAACTCCAGTCCCTATATTAATCGATACTCAATATATATGGGATATCTAAGTTTCCACATTTTTTTTCTTTGATGTAAAGAATAAGGCCATTTACTGATTCGTTGAGAAAAAACTTAGGCTAAGCAATATATTTTTGTTTTTGGTTAAAGCATCATTTTCTGTGTTATATTTCTAAGCAAACTGTTTTGAAAGTATTATCAAGACAGAATATCCGATACTAAGAAATATTTGAAAGTCAAAGTTAACCGTTGGATTTTTAGTATATCGGGACCAAACTTGGTAAGTTGTATCCCATCCAACGCAATGACGATAATACCCATAAAAAGGTCGACTAAAGGAGGAGGACAGACATGTCATTTGCTTTTGCGTATCGATTACTGTTCCCTAACACCAAAACCCATCAACTTTTTATTAGGAATAAGATCATGTTTCCTAATCTGTCAGTGAGTCAGTCTAATTTTCTTTAACATATGATATAGTAGTAGTATTTATATTTTTTTCAAGCTAGATTCATAAATAAGACTTCATAAATTTATAACAGAGTACACTATTTATAAACGATTAGCTTTAGTTTCTTGTATAAAAGTTTTCTTCCATAAAATTCATAATATGGATGATCGACATTGTTTGTATACGTTGATGAAGTGGTAATAAAAAGATTTCAGAAACAAATGGTAATTCATTTTCAATACTTCCATTTTTAGACTGATAACTATCAAAACGAAAATATATTATTACCATCTTGATAAAGAATTACTAACCGAACTCGCTGATGCATGTAAAGTTCAATTATCTTTTTCAATCTCCATCTTACTGATACTTTTAACCCATAACACAACAGCACAAAATCTAACACTAATGAATGATGGATCTATAAACTTTAAATATCCTAAGAAATAAAAAACGCATAAAATATATTAATGAATTAAAGAAATGTAAAACTGATTTAAATATAAGAAAACGTATCGTACTTTCGTATTATAATTTTTGTTAATTGTTTAATTCATCTCGTGTCTCTTTTAGATCTACTTGCTTTTTCTTTGTCCCACTTATATAAAATCCACCGCTCGAGCTTAACGTTCGCGTCTTCTTCTTCTTCTTCTCCTTCCTTCTTCTTTCTTTGCTTTCTACCTGAATCAAACTCGTTCCGTTCAACTGAGCCAACTCGCGTGGAGGATCACCTTTGGAAAAAAAATCATTTCCTCTGCAAGTCTGCATTGGAGTAAAGGAGTGTTGTAACTAATGGAAGATTCCGGGAGACAATGGCTGGAGCAACAGTGGTGAGTAACTCTGTTACGCCGGCGATCAATACTCAGAGACGGAGATGTTTAGATCAGGTAGGTGGCGGAACGAGAAGAACAGGATCAAAGTTGTCTTCAGGTTGAAGTTTCATGCGACTCAGGTATATATTGATCATCTTGGAATCATTCAGCTTAGCTTTCTTTCCAGTTTTATCACTAAAGAAGTTTCTGTTGGAGCTTCTGTTTCGAATAAGGAAGCATTGCTTAGATTCTTGAAAGTTAAAGAATCTGATCTTGTTTTGACTTATGAACAGTGAAGTCCGTTTTTATTGCTTTGAATTTGATATATCTTTTTTGTTTGTTACAAAGGCTTCTCAGTTTAACACAGAGGGATTGGTTCTCTCTCTTGTTCCCGGAGATATTGGTAAACCGACGGCGAGGTCAGAGAAAGCTGTGGTTAAAGATGGACAATGTAGGTGGGAAATTCCGGTTTACGAGACTGTGAAATTTCTTAAAGATGTGAAAACCGGCAAGGTTAATCAGAGGATTTATCATCTCATTGTGTCAACGACGGTTAGTAAAAAAAAAAAGAAGATTGATCTATGAAGAAGATCTGAGATGGTTAGGTAACGTTTTCTTTAATTTTGTAATTTTTTTTTTTTTTTTGTAGGGATCAACAAGAGCTGGTTTGGTTGGAGAAACATCAATTGATTTTGCTGATTATGCTGACGCAGTTAAAACTTGTAACGTTTGTCTTCCACTACAGAACTCGAATTCAAAAGCGTTGTTGCATGTTAGCTTCTTTCTCTCTTGCCTTCTCTTTTTCTCATTAATGTTCTGTCTTAAAAGAAATTAATGACTGTTTGCATCTTAAAAGCTCATAAACACCTCTGTCTTTTTTTCTTTGTTTTTTATATAAAAAAGTGTTTTTAAGTTTGTTATAGAAAGGGACCTTTGGTATACGAAATTCAGTATTGTTTTAATTATTATTGGTTTTCAGGTATCAATACAAAGGCAATTAGAATTTGATGATCCTCAAAGGTGCAGAAACTAGACTTACGCTTTTTTTCCTTTCTCTATTAGTTTGTTGCAAGTTTTTATTGTGTTCTTGATGGAAAGTGTGTTTTCTGTTTCTGACTTCTTGCAGAGAGGTGGATGAATGCGAGAATCATGAGAGAATGTCACAGGGTCAAGATTTAAAGTCACATTTGAGCCTCGGTGATGCAGATGAACCTCGTAAAAGCGATTCGCATGAGGTATATTGGATTCTCTGGTTGCTTTTGTTTAGTGGTGTATGCAAGAGAGTTGGATTTTCTCTGACTTCTGCTTGTGTCTCTCTGCTCTGTTATAGGAAGGACCCTTTGGTAAAGCTGCTCGGTTTGCTGAACTGAGACGAAGAGCATCGATTGAATCTGATAGTACCATGTCAAGCTCTGGAAGTGGCTTTGAGCCAACTACTCCTGAAGAAGTTGCCAAGTCTTTGAGACACCCACCTAAGAAACTTCATGCAGCTAAGAATTTGTTTGAAGAGCCTCGTGTATCCGAATCCGAATGGTCAGGAAGTTCTGATCATGGAATCACCACTGATGACTCGACCAATGATAGTTCGAATGATACAATGGCGAGGGACACGGCGAGAAACTCCTCTGAGGATGAGGACGAGATAGTGAAGCTTAAAAGCGAGCTTGCTGGTATGACGAGGCAAGCAGATCTTTCGGAGCTAGAGCTGCAAAGCCTGCGGAAGCAAATCGTTAAAGAGACCAAAAGAAGTCAAGATCTCTTGAGAGAAGTGAATAGCTTGAAGCAGGAAAGAGATTCTTTGAAGGAAGATTCTGAGAGACATAATGTCTCTGACAAGCAGAAAGGTGAGACTAAAATGAGGAACAGGTTGCAGTTTGAAGGAAGGGATCCATGGGTTCTTTTGGAGGAAACAAGAGAGGAGCTTGATTATGAGAAGGATCGGAATTTCAATCTCCGGTTACAGCTCCAGAAGACGCAGGAATCAAACTCCGAGTTGATTCTTGCTGTTCAAGATCTTGAAGTAATGCTGGAGGAAAGAAGTAAGGAAGGAGCTGATCTTCCTCCAAGACCAAGAACCTTTGATAACATGGAAGAATCAAGGAGAAGGTCATGTAGGAGTGAGACAGATGAAGATGAGGATCAAAAGGCACTTGAGGACATCGTGAAGGGACACATGGATGTGAATGATACACAAGCACTGGAGCAGAAGATCACAGACCTCTACAATGAGATCGAGATCTATAAGCGAGATAAAGAGGAGCTTGAGATACAGATGGAACAGCTTGCTTTGGATTATGAGATACTAAAACAGGAGAATCATGATATCTCATACAAGCTAGAGCAGAGTCAATTGCAAGAACAATTGAAGATGCAATATGAATGTTCATCTTCGCTTGTGAATGTGACCGAGCTTGAAAACCAAGTGGAGAGCCTGGAAGCTGAGCTCAAGAACCAATCGGAAGAGTTCTCCGAGTCTTTGTGCCGGATTAAAGAACTTGAAACACAAGTGGAGATCTTGGAAGAAGAGATGGAGAAACAAGCTCAGGTATTTGAGGCAGACATCGATGCTGTGACACGAGGTAAAGTGGAGCAAGAGCAAAGAGCTATCCAAGCGGAAGAAGCCCTGAGGAAGACGAGGTGGAAAAACGCTAGTGTAGCAGGGAAACTCCAGGATGAATTTAAGAGACTCTCTGAGCAGATGGATTCAATGTTTGCATCAAACGAGAAAATTGCAACGAAAGCGATGGCAGAAGCTAACGAATTAAGAATGCAGAAACGTCAACTAGAAGAAATGCTCAAGAACGCTAACAATGAGCTCCGAGAAAACCAAGCCGAGTACGAGGCAAAGCTCCACGAGCTTTCTGAAAAGCTGAGTTTCAAAACAAGTCAGATGGAGAAGATGTTAGAGAATCTTGAAGAGAAATCTAATGACATAGAGAATCAGAAGAGGCATGAAGAAGATGTTACTGCAGAGTTAAACCAAGAGATCACAATCCTGATGGATGAGATTGAGGACCTGAAAAAGGACAAAAGTAGTCTCATCTTACAGGAAGAGAACCTAAGAGCTGAGTTGGAAGAGACGAGAAAATCAGTTATGGAAGCTGAAGCTTCAGTACAGAGAGAGAGCACTAGTAAAAATGAGCTAGAGAGCAGGATTGTATCAATGAGGAAGGAAGCGGAGTCTCTAGCAGAGGACTTGCAAAGGATGAAACGTATCAAGGATGAAAAAGAAGCAGCGATTACACACCTACAAACAGAACTAGAAACCGTAAGAGCTCAGTGCGATGATCTAAAGCATTCTTCATCAGAAAATGATGTGGAGATGGAGAAGCACAAGAAGCAAGTGGTACAAGTGAAAGGTGAGCTGAAGAAGAAAGAAGAAGCAATAGCTAATCTTGAGAAGAAACTGAAGGAAAGCAGAATCGCATTTAGCAACTTAACTAAAACCGCCCAAAGAAACAACAACAACAACAAGGGAAGTCCAGTAGGAGGACCTAAAGAAGTTGCAGTTATGAAAGATAAAATAAAACTTCTCGAGGTATATATTCATCTAAACATTCAATATTCATTTCAGAACGAATATCTAAAAGTCTCATGTTGTTGGTGATACAGGGGCAAATCAAACTAAAGGAAACTGCACTTGAAGCTTCATCAAATATGTTCATAGAAAAGGAAAAGAATCTGAAGAACAGGATAGAGGAACTAGAAACTAATCTCGACCAACTCAATCAGAGTAGCCAAGAGGTTGATCACAATCAAAATCTGCAACTCAACAACCTTAAGACATTAACAATTTATAACTCATTTCTTTGTTTTTCTTTACGTTCGGATAAAACAGATCAGTGGCAATGAGGCTCTACATGGTCAAGAAAACGATGACATCCGAGTTCTGCTAGCGGAAATAGCGTCTTTGAGAGAATGTAATGAGTCGATGGAGATGGAGCTGAAGGAGATGCAAGAGAGATACTCAGAGATAAGTTTGAGGTTTGCAGAAGTGGAAGGTGAGAGACAACAGCTTGTCATGACAGTACGTAATCTTAAAAACGCCAAGAGGAGCTAAACCCGGTATAAATCGGAACCGGTTTTCAGATTAAAGAAAAAAAAAGAATTATATCGAAGATTCTGTACACATTTCTCTTCTGTTTAATATAAGTTTTTGAAACTTTACATATATATATAAATCTTCTATTCGTAATTCGTTATTGATAAATTGATATGTAATTGCATAAGTATTAGTTGTGCGATACAAACGTGGTACAGTATTACAAAGTCCCCCTCGATCAGAATACACTTGGTCCGGTTTCTGGTTAGTTGATCAGATTCGGAATAAACCGGGAGTTAAACCGGTTTTCATTTCGACTCTTTCTCTCGCTCACTGAGTTTGTTAGACCGTGAACTATTGAAACAATTAGAAGAAGTTGTCCGATAACTCTTGAGTCAGAAGCCAAAATTCGTAAGGATGAGGAGAGCGATTGCGGTTGCCGTTGCATCGAAGGCGAAGGGAGTTGTCCATGGTAGAGGTAACCCACGAACTGCTCCTCTGTCGTTTACTTTCTGTTGCTGGAAACGAGATTTCTCTGGAGCGATTGATCTGTTCGGTGAAATGGTAAAGTCTAGTCCTTTGCCTTCTGGTCTCAGTGATGATAACAGAGAGATACTGAGAAATGGGCTTAGAGATATTAAGTTAGATGCTGCAGTTGATTTGTTTGGTGAGATGGTAAAGTCTCGTCCTTTTCCTTCCATTGTTGAGTTTAGTAAATTGTTGAGTGCCATTGCTAAGATGAAGAAGTATGATGTTGTCATCTCTCTGGGTGAGACAATGGAGATGTTTGGGATTTCACATAATCACTATACTTATAGTATTTTGATTAACTGTTTCTGCCGCTCCTCTCAACTCCCTCTTGCTTTAGCCCTTCTTGGCAAGATGATGAAACTCGGCTTTGATCCCACCATTGTCACGCTCCATTCGCTTCTCAATGGATACTGCCACTGTAATAAAATCTCTGAGGCCGTAGCTTTGGTTGACCAAATGGTCGAAATGGGACATCAACCTAACACAATGACATTCACCACTCTGATCCATGGACTTTTTCTTCACAACAAAGCTTCTGAAGCTGTGGCGTTAGTGGAAAGAATGGTTGAGAAAGGATGTCAACCAGATGTGTTTACGTATGGTGCGGTGATTAACGGAGTATGTAAGAGAGATAATATTGATTTGGCTTTAGTTTTGCTCAATAATATGGAAAAAGGGAAAATCGAAGCCAATGTTGTGATCTACAGTATAGTCATTGATGGTCTTTGCAAATACAAACATGTGGATGATGCACTCGACCTGTTCAATGAAATGGAGAACAAAGGAGTTAGACCGGACGTTTATATATACAACTCCCTCATAAGTTGTCTTTGTATCTACGGAAGATGGAGTGATGCCTCCCAGCTACTAAGCGATATGATTCAAAGGAATTACATCCCCGATGTAGTTACTTTCAGTGCACTGATAGATGCATTTGTGAAAGAGGGAAAACTTTTGGAGGCCCAGCAATTGTACAAGGAGATGATCCGAAGGTCAATTGATCCCAATATTGTCACGTACAATTCATTGATTAATGGGTTTTGCAGGCAGAGTCGCTTAGATGAGGCCAAACAGATGTTTGCTTTGATGGTTAGCAAAGGCTTTTTCCCGGATGTAGTTACTTATACTACTCTTATAAATGGATTTTGCAAGTCTAGTAGGGTAGAAGATGCCATGGAGCTCTTTCGTGAGATGTCTCAAAGAGGATTGGTTGGTAATGCAATTACTTACACCACACTTATCCAAGGTTTTTTCCAAGCTGGAGATTGTGAGAATGCTCAAGAAGTATTCAGACAGATGGTTTCTTGCGGTGTACCTCACGATATTTGGACATATAATATTTTGCTAGATGGGCTCTGTGATAACATGAAGCTAGAGAAAGCATTGGTCATATTCCACGATATGCAAAAGAGTAAACTGGAACTTGATATTTTGACATATAATATTATGATCGCGGGGATGTGCAAGGCTGGAAAGGTGGAAGATGCATGGAGTTTATTTTGTAGTCTCAGCCTCGAAGGAGCAAAGCCTGATGTTAGAACATATACTATAATGATCTCAGGATTTTGTGGGAAAGGCTTAAAGCAGGAAGCGGATGCCTTGTTCAGGAAAATGAAAGAAGATGGGCCTCTCCCTAATGACCGTACATATAATACGCTAATTAGAGCACATCTTGAAGATGGTGACACAGCCGCATCAGCAGAACTCATCAATGAAATGAAAAGTTGCGGGTTTGAGGGAGATGCTTCAACCTTTGGCTTAGTCACTAATATGTTACATGATGGGAGATTGGAGAAAAGCTTCCTCGATATGCTTTCTTAAATATGTATCATCCTCGAGAGAAAAGCTGTGAGGTGAATCCGTGTTTTTGCTCATATTCTAATGACAACCTATCTTGTTGTAATGTCTGATTCTATTTGCCGATGTTAGAGAGAAAGTGAATATGGTACGTTTGTCTATATCGATACATCTATTCTTGGAGACCAACGCAATCTAATACTGTTTGTATTTGTTGGCTGTGCATTAGAATAAAGATCGTGAAGAAAACGTGAAACAAGCTATCCAGAGAAAATCCCTTCTACCTCAGATGATATATCTCTCTATTCAGTGTTCGTCCACAGCATCAAAGGAGAGTGTTGAAACCAATGGTTCTGGAGGTGACCTCAAAACCTGCGGAGAACTTAAGTCTTTGCTGGAGGAATACACAAAAATGTTGGGAT
The DNA here is from genome assembly GCA_900406495.1 of Sisymbrium altissimum. Taxonomy (NCBI): domain Eukaryota; kingdom Viridiplantae; phylum Streptophyta; class Magnoliopsida; order Brassicales; family Brassicaceae; genus Sisymbrium; species Sisymbrium altissimum. The sequence goes on from OVBI01002819.1 coordinate 13,737, forward strand.
GTTCTCTCAGCGACGCTGTAGATATGATCACAGAGATCTCACAGGGTGCAAGGACTTCCAAGGTTAGCTTATTCTACTCTTTTCTTGTTCCACCTGGACCCATGGCAATTAGTTTTCCTTTTATTGACGTTGTGGGAACATTTCTGCAGAGCCTCGGTTCAAATTTGGTGGACTGGTTGAATTTTGCGGTGTTTTGGAATGCTTGGAGCCTGAGTGCCCAAGAGCATTGGCATGTGTTGAACTTGCTATTTGAGAGGCTTATGCTGGACAGGATCAAATCAATGGGATCTTCAGACATGAGTTCTTGCTATTCTAATGTGCAGGTCTTGGTTCAGATCATCACTGAACCGTTGGCGTGGCACAGTCTTATAATTCAGGCTTGCACCCGCTCGTCTCTCCCATCTGGGAAAAAGAAAAGAAAACTCAACAGTCGAATCATTTACCTTCCTCACCTATGTCACAAGCAATCAAAGATTCTATACCGTCCTTATGCAGCTCAGTACAAGAAGTTTCTAACTGGCTACTAAATCAAATGAACAACCCAGAAGATGATCAAGTGGAGAGTTTTCTGTCAATTCTGAAGAGGAATGGAGACGCAAGAGCTCAGTGAAGGATTTAGGAGCTTTACGAGCCTCCAAAGCTTTTGCTTGTGTCGAGTTTTACGCTTTGATCCTTTTGGTTGCTTCTTCTGTACGTATCCTGACAACAACCAAACACATGATTCAAACTAGAATAACTACAGATCACAGAGAGTAACATCGGCAAATGTAACTAAAATTATTCACTTCAAGTTAGAGAGAAAGTCTTTTTTTTTTTTGTTCTCTTTTATCTTCTTCGAATATTTAATTTATCTTCCAAATGATAACTGAACAGCAATGGCTTTCTCTCAATTAGAACTAGAGCATTCTTTAGCAGAGGATGAGCCATACCAGCTTTATCATTCAGTATCCGTTCGACTTAGCTTGATTTCGGTGCAAAGCTCTCAAACATTTTGGTTTTGACACCTTAAGCTTTTTTGTAATATCACACGCCGACTACAATGGACACCTTTCTGTTTTTGGTTTTGACACCTTAAGCTTTCTATGTTTCTACTTTTAGTTATATCTGAAAAAGAAAACTCTCAGTAAATTGGTGTTAGGTTCTCTATTGGTTGCAGATGACAATAGTTCTCTGTCTATCTGAAATTCAGGATTTGTTCTCTTTATGGAACCAAAAGTTTCTATTAGAATACTCAACTCTTTCGAATCTGTTCTTACTTTTGTTAACCACCAAAGAAATCAGAGAATTATTTAAACTACTGAGTTTAGCAATGGGTTAAATTAAGTTATTATCTACCCATAACTTATCATATTTACGGTTAGTTTCAGCTGAACCGGTCATCGTCAAAATTGAACCGGTTTATTTTTTTAAATCTCCTCTTGAGGGATTCCGGTGGCCGGTTAACGAGACTGAGGCTTAGCTTTTTAGTAATCGGAACAAAAATTCAGGCGAAACAGAAATGTTGGCTAGGGCTTCTGCTGCTAGGTTTAGATTGACCAGCACGAGGTCGATTCATCGCCGTGCCGCCAAGAAAGGTACGGTTTCCAAGACTCTACATTTCATCAAAACCTTAGATGACGCAATCGATATGTTCGACGATATGGTCCGATCTCGTCCCATTCCTTCAGTGATTGATTTCTGTAAACTAATGTGTTTGGTCGTGAGGATGAAAAGACCCGATCTTGACAAAACATTTGTTAATATCTAAATTTTGCAAGCCAATTATTTTCAAACAGCTCCGCTATGGTTTGAGACTATTACACGTGCAACAGTAAAATAATAGTTTGCTGCAGAAACATTCTCAAACCGAGATTAAAAAAAAAATCAGGGAAACAAGATGTTGTCTTGTTGAACAAGTAAGAACCAAAACATGTTAACAGAATTCGACAACATTAAAATGTGTATTACATATCACACCAAGCAAATATAAAACTACAACTTGATAAATTGTCAAACCCTTTGTTTTTTTTTTCCTGGGTTCCTCGCTGCTAATGATACATATATCCGCATATTTGCAAGTTTGTCTCTTCTTCTGTTCTAGACTTGTTCGCCATCTTCATAGTTGCTATTCTTGAGGATGTTGTATTTGCAGAGAGGACAAGTAGCGTTTATGTAAAGCCATTTGTCCACACAACCACAATGGAAATGGTGGCCACAAGGAAGTTCTCGTAGCTCTGTCTCGTCTTCATAAGGTGCAAGACAAATGCAGTATTCCTGTAGACTCGCAAAAGCAAAATCCGGTTTTCATTTGTCAAAATCCATAACACAAGGTAATATGCAGGTTACTAATAGGAAGAAGAAGTGATTTTGTGTAACTTACTGCATCCTCATGAGGAAGATTATGCTGGATGGGTGAATCTGTACCACATTCAGTCATCACTCCCCCTGAATCTCCTTGCGCTTGTTCTTCATCAACAGTATGTTTCTTCTCAGACTCACCAATCTTTCGGAATTTGAACTTAGTAAGTTGGTCAATGTCTTCTTTAGAAGCTCCTTCCTGCAATTCCAACTTATTTTCATTAGAAAAAAAAAAGAAAAAACCAATTTTCTTGGGAGGTTACAAAGTTTTGTGAGAAGAAGTTACCTGTTCAGCCACTGCATATAGAACCGCAATGATACAAGGCAAGCAGCAGCAAACAGCAATGCCAATAACACAAGCCAATGCAACACAGAAAACCACAAAGAAAACATCGAAACCAAGAAAGACTATACAC
>OVBI01002820.1:0-16483 GCA_900406495.1 Sisymbrium altissimum
TGAAGATGTGGAAGGCCCAGACACATAGGATGGTCCAACGCAAAGTACCAGCAAGACTACGTCATTTGACTAAGTCTCCATATCCCTTTTCAGTTCATACAAATAAAATAGTGGATTTATGCTCCTATCTTATAGGAGATATCCACGTTTCCTTTTTCTTGTTTGTGCTTCCAAGTTTGTAGGAGTTAAGACTCCATTTTAATTTAAAAATAAAACAATGAATAAAGGCTGGTATCAAAACCGTATCAATCTTTCATATCCATTTTTCTTCTGATCGAGACCCCATCATGGTGTGAAAAACATTCTCTTTCTCTCTCTCTCTCCTCGAACTATATATACATGATAGTTTTTTTTTTTGCTGGTATGATGGTGTGATGAGTTGTGGTGACTCGTTGAATATAATAAACAAGGATTGAATAATGATTGGAACGAGCCTAGTAAACATGTTTTAAAAAGATAGGAACCTAATTCGGTACGAAGTAATGAGCATGATGATTGCGTTACTGAATTATTCATTTTAACAATCCTAAAACTAGAACTTTACGTCCAGGGTTTGGGTCCCAGAAATTGGCATCATGACCCATTTTTGGCTGACAAGCTGGCTCTGGGAGCGTGTCAAGGATGGTTGGGCGGACTTTTACGGCCATGTGAGACAGACGTAAGGTACCTCAGTGGCTCAGCGTGGAGGCGTAGAGACACCATTATTACAACAGTATCCTATTTGTCTGAAGAAAATTATATTTTTACTAAATACGAAAGAAGTTTTGGAAGCATTTTAAATAATGCATAAGATTAAAATATTATTCGTGTGAGATTAATAAAATGGAAATTAGTATTTTCTTAATAGTTTTTTTCGCTAGGTTTTTGTTTTTATTGATTCGACATAAACTTATAATAAGTAGTAACAAACGTCAAGGTCAAGAGAATCTAGAGATAATCAACAAAAGTTTCTTTCAAATTCGATATTCTGCGACTGATGGGTAAGAAAATTGTTGTCTGTTTCAGGGATGACTCAAGGGTCAGCTAAAGAAGTAGGAGAAGAAAGAATCATTGTTAGAGACAAAACCGGAAAAAAACTGAGCAAGATGATTGGGATGGTATGTGGGATCAGACGATTTTAACGACCGGATGTTTCTTTCTAACAATATTACCAATAACATAATGAATATCACAATTTGTAGTGCGATGTAGACCAAAAGATGTACATGTCGAATAAATTATATCTGAAGCAGACTTTGTACGTATTGAAGATGTCAGAATCTGACGTTCTTATTGATCATGTTAGTAATTTATTTTATCATCGAAAATCTTGTTGTGTTTTCTACCTCTGGAGAATGAGACTTTATTGACATCTCTTTACGGTTTAGAAAACAACTATAGGGTTGTGGTCAATTTGTTTTAGGCTACAAACTCATTACAAATATAACACTAATTGGTTGACAATTCTCAGAGTGATGAGTTGTATGTGAGTTGAATTAATAATCAACGGGAATGATGAAAGAGAAGAAAATTGGTAGTGTTGGAAATGGGTTTATCATCATTCTTAAAACCCTTCTTGGATTCGCATTGGCCTAGTTTATTAAATGAACTTCTTTGACCTAACACTGCCTCGGCTCTTAAACTAAAAGAGGAAATTTGAAGGAAAAAGGATAATCTTAGGTATGTTGTAGATAAGGAAGTTATCACAAAAAAGTATGGAAATATTCTATTACCGAAAAATGAAGGAGTCTAAAAGAGTCAACATAAGGGTCTTATAAAAAGGACGAGGTAAAGACGCAGAACAGAATTAAAAAAACACTCACAACTCTGAGAGCTTAGAAACTAAGAAAGAAACAGCTTTCGGTTTATTTCTTGTTTTCTTAGATCTAGATTCACGTAGTCATCTTTGTCGACGTCCCTTTGTACTTGACATCACTTCGACAATCAACAAAAATTTCAAGTTCTCTTACTCCCATAAATCTTGATGAGGTTCTGGTTCAATAGGTAGGAGGGACAAGAAATAATTTATAATTCTATGGCTGTGGCAAACAAAGTCACTTTTCGTAGTGTGACCATAAAATTCCTTAAAGATGGATAACCTTTACTATACTAATATGTTGTTGTGCACTTGCAATTAGGTTAGTTGGATGAAAACTCAAACTACATTAGTACCTCACCCTTACAGTAACAAATGTTTTCTTAAAACCCAAAATGTCTCCCATGAGACCAGAAATTTAAGAAGTCTCAGTCTCAAACATCTGTCATGTGACAGAACTCCTACGACACAATTCAATACACAAGCCTTCTAACATGAATTACAACACTTAACTAAACACAAATGAAACTAAACTTAAGGATATAAACAAACAATCAAATAAGCAAGCAAGGGTGGTTTCACTTACCATTCCTTCTCTTCAAAACAATGGGTTAAGCCTAGCTACCATAACTCATAATGGTTCAGTCTAACCTAAGGGTTATGGTTCAAGATTCACGACAAGGGTGCTCCTCCTTTGGATCTCTTTCTTATTTGGCTTAAAAACTGACCTTCCCCAAAGTTCCCTACTCTGAAACATTTTATGTTATTAATCGAAATAGCATGTTGCTAATCGTCAAGGTTTAACAAATACATGAGGTTAAACAAACACAAGAGGTTAAGCAAACTGAGTAAAATTCACCTCAACGTATTTATGAAAGAATAATTCGAGGAACCAGAATTATTGGAAAAATGACAATAATATAACAAAATTAGAAGAAATAAATAAAATGTCGGAAAAATAGATTTTTATTGATTTAAGGTTTTCCCGTATAAAGATCGTAAGCAGTATAACCCTTATGCCTAAGTCTCAAAATACGGAAGAACTGGAATCTCTAGAAAGGTATACATCGATATCTATATATACTTGATAATTTTAAGTCCAAACTAGTCAAACTTTCAATGTGGGAACTAGTCTTTTCTTGTATTCTGCCGATTTTAGAGAATATTCAAGAAGTCGATTACTTATCTCTTTACACTTATTAATAGATCTAATTATAAATTTAAATATTTAATTTTCCATAAAAGTGTGATTTTTGGTTAATATTTTCTTTGTTTTGTATTTGTTAAGACACACTTACAATTAATTTTGTTTGAAAATTTATATTTATATGAAAAAAATTTCTAATAGTTTTTATCCTAAGCTAATGTGGAAATTTTCAACACATGGAATAGTATTTTTTTTTTTAATTATGGTAATTAAAGTTTATGATAAGTAGCCAAATATAATTGTTGACTTATTTTAAAAAATTTGCTAAAATTTATTATTATTAAAATTGTATATTTCATAATAAATTTTAAGCCCATCTTTAAGTTTATCTATACAATTTTAGTTTTTATCCGTCAAGATTCTAATCAACCTTTTTGGAAAGAAAATTTTATAGCAGGACTTCCTACTCTTTTAGGAGACAAAGTTAAAAACAAAACTAGAGATTCCATGGGAACCCAAATAATAGATTATGATGATTTCACATATGGAGAGTTGATTAGTATTGTTCAATAAGAAGGTCTCAGAATCAGTCAATATCTGAAACTCCATAAACATCTTAAGTGGAAACTCGAAAGAACAAAAGTTGAATCATGTTCTTTTTGCAAACAATTCAAAATAGACCTAAATCGAGTTAGCAAATCTTGCATAGGAGGTTGCAGTAAAACCTACTACTCTAAAACAAACCCTAAAAAGTATTCTAGACACTATAAAACCCATAAACCTCGTCAAAACTCGTGGAAAAAACCCCGTAATAATTTTTCGCCAAAATAAACACAAGCCAGAAAACCCTTCGATAAAAATCTTATATGCTTCAAATGTAATAAGAAAGGACACACCTCAAAATTCTGCCGTTTTAATCGAAAAATCCAAGAAGTCGACCTTGGACAAGAGCTTTCAGAGTAAAATTTTAAATCTTTTATTAGAAAACTCCTCATCATCTAATGATTGTGATTCGACAATGGCTTCTGAAAAAGCCATGGAAGATGATGAACTAGATAGTTCATCAACTAACTCAGATTCTGATAAAAGGAAAATTCATGTTCTCACTAATGATCAAGAATTACAGCTTGAAATTTTAAACTCTATATCAGATCCAACCATCAAACAAAAATTTCTAGAGTCAATACTTTCTTCTTTAAACGAAAAAGAAACAAAAAATCCAGAGAATTCCACAAAATCTCATGGTCCAACATATTCCAAATCTTCTTATGATCTAACTAGTATTCTAAACAAAAGAAAGATAATTCCAAAACTTCGATACAAGATCTTAGAATTGAAATCAAAGAGGTAAAAAAATGATTTCAAAATTCTCAAAGAAAAAAAAACAAGATTCTGAGTATTTTCATTCAATAATAGCATCTAGGAGTAAGAATCATGATTCTAATTCTGATGAACAAGATAATGATTGCTTAGATGATAAAGAGGCTGATCCTGATCTGAAAGATAAAATACAATCTCTAGACATGGCCCCTAGTTATTTCCTTTGTGTCTTAAGGGAAATTACTTCTCGAAAATATAAGATTAGAATAACTATTATTTTTTCTGATAATTATAAAATTGATACAATTACATTATTCGATACGGATGCCTATCTTAATTGCATGAAGACAGGCCTTGTCCCAAAATGTTTTCATCTAGAAACCCATGAAAAATTATCTGCTGCAAATAATTTTAAACTTCGAATAACATCCAAAGCAGAAGCTTCCATACTAAAAGAAAATATCCTTATCAAAACTGTATTTGTCCTCACGCCTGATATATATCAAAACGTCATCTTAGGCATTCCAATTATAAATCTAATTACACCATATAAAGTAATGGATGATTCAATTTCTTTTATAATACCAACATATAAAATTATATTTTAAGTTTTTTGAAACACCAAAAAAGAGAAGTTTGAATTTGATAAAAGCTTGTTCAATACAAATTTTTTTTTATAAACTCTTTGATTTATAGTAAAACTTTCTATCTAAAAAATCTAAAATCAGAAGTTTTACTACAGAAAACAATAGAAGCTTTAAATTCAAAAGAAATAAAAGAAAAGTTTCTAGCCTAAACAAAATTTTTGAGAAAGAAATTTGTTCGGATTTACCAACTGCCTTTTGGAATATAAAGCAACATATTGTTGATTTACCATATGAAGAAGAATTTCTTGAAAAAGAAATCCGTACAAAAACTCGTCCAATTCAAATGAACTCAGAATTAGATCAACATTGTAGAAAGGAAATCTCCGATCTTCTAAGTAAATGGTTAATTTCGAAGTCAATATCACATCGGTCTTGTACTGCATTTTATGTTAATAAAAATTCTGAAATTGAAAGAGGTACACCTAGGTTAGTAATTAATTACAAACCATTAAGTACTGCTCTAAAATGGATTAGATATCCAATACCAAATAAAAATGATCTGCTTCAAAGACTTTACTCGGCACATATATTTTCAAATTTTGATCTAAAATCAGCGTTTTGGCAAATTCAAATATCTGAAGCCGATCGTTATAAAACTGCATTTACAGTACCTTTTGGTCAGTACCAATGGAATGTAATGCCTTTTGGTTTGAAAAATGCACCTTCAGAATTTCAAAGAATCATGAATGAAATATTTTCTGAATACTCAAAATTTTGCATTGTCTATATTGATGACATACTAATATTTTCAAAATCCATTGATGAACACTTCAAAAATCTTAAGACATTTTACTATGTTGTAAGAAAAAATAGTCTTGTTGTTTCAAAAACAAAAATATATTTATTCCAAACTAAGATCAGATTCCTAGGACATTACATATCGTAAGGTATGATAACTCCTGTAGAAAGATCTTTCGAATTTGTGAATAAATTTCCAGATAAAAATTAGATAAAACCCAATTATAAATGTTCTTTGGAAGTCTAAATTATGTGCTTGATTTATGAACAAATATAAATAAAATAGCTAACCATTACATAGTCGCTTAAAGAAAAATCCAACTCCTTGGACTAAAGAGAATACTGCAGTAGTTCAAAAAATCAAAAACAATTCTTAGAAATCCCATGTCGGCATATAGCGGATCCGGATTTACAAAAAATTGTAGAAACAGATGCTCCAGATGTAGGATATGGGGGCATTCTTAAGGAAAAGAATTTAAATGGTCGAGAAACTATAGTACAGTTTACTTCATCACATAGAATGATACCCAAAAGAATTACTCTATGATTAAAAACGAAATTTTAAGTATTGTATTATGTATTCAAATACTTTAAAGTGATCTTTTAAATAAAAAAATCTTTTACGAATAGGTTGCAAAAGTGGTAAAGACGTTTTACAAAAAGATGTTAAAAACCTTGCATCAAAACATATTTTTGCACGATGGCAAGCAATTTTAAGTATCTTCAATTTTGAGATTGAATTTATTAAAAGAGATTCCAATTTCTTCCCAGATTTCTTGACACGAGAATTTCTCTAAAATAGGTATGATGCCTCCGAAGAAGATTGATAAAGGCAAAGGAATATCTTTGGATCCAATCTCTGAGAAACCCGAACCTATAAACATAATCCCACATCCAAAAACAGAACCCCGGGTTACAATTACAGAAAAGAATGTCAAAAAAGAAGATACAGCAACTACTTCAAATCCTCCTCAATCTGCTGAACAGATTATGGATCAAATATTACAATTACAAAAAGCCTTCGAGCTAAGTTTTTCTAAACAAGAAGGTAATTCTTCTAAGAAACTACCTTCTCAAGCTATTTCTAAATTTAACGAAGTCCCTTCAAAAATGATTTTACGAGAAAATCAGACGTCAAAAATTGTTTCAAAACCTTCAAATAATTCACATATTATTTTGAAAGAGTTTTCACAAAACTCTCCATCAGAGAATTTTGAAAAATCTATTTACCAAAATATTATAAAAATTGAAAAAGGATTTCTTATCAACAATGATTCGTTTTTAACAATTGAAAAATATTTTGGAAAAAAATAACTATTTCAAACCACATAATACAGATAAAACTGTGTTATTCTTTCAAACTATTTTGGAGTTAACAGATTCAGTATCTTTCAAACACTTTTATCTTAATGAGAACCACACTGATGCTGCATATTCCACTTTCAAAATTCATAAAATCATTGCACCAAGCGATTGGGAATATGATCTTAATAATAATCTAAAAAAGGTTGAAAAAAAATAAAATAAAATAATCTAAATTTTCCAGAAACACTAAAAAATCTTCCTTGTTACAATGTCCCTTTCATTTTTTGGAATTATTGCCAAGCCTGATATAATTCTTTCTTGATCCAATCCCCAAAACACACACACTTGCTTGATCTTTTTTTACACCACTTGTGACCTCTCTAAATCTCTTTATTGGTTCATGTCTTGGTTGAACTACTTTGCAAAAATAGACCTCAAATTTGAGTCAATTGCAAAAATAATCATCTCTCTCTCTCTCCAACATTTGCCGTTTTCTCCCATTTATACCATTATATTCTTAAAGTATTAATAAAAATACCATTATTTCATATTTAATTTTATTTTAGGCGAAAATAATAATTACATTGATATCCTCATCTCCTTCACTTATTTACGATTGTGCCACCACCATCAATGTTTCAACCACTATTGCCAACCAAATTTGAAGCTCTAAATGCTTCAACCACTTGAATTTGTGAGACTAAATCACATCCAATCCTCTCACAACTTCAGTTTCTTCCACCTCCTCTCTTATTTCATCCTTAAAACTTCATATTTTTCATTCTAAACATTTCAAAAGCTTCTATCTTGTGATCTTTTGTTATTCTTTGGTGGTGCTTAAACACTGGCTTGGTTACTTCGGTGGTGACTACAGACGACGTTCCGGGTGCTTTACGAAGCGAAACAACCACGTATAAGGTAGATTTTCAGTAGATCTAATGAATTTCATATCTGTTCCGCGAATTTAGACTTTCTTTGTTAGTTTACCATTGTAGTCTACCAGTGAAGCCTACATTGTGGTTAGTTTTGCAATTGAAATATTTCTCGACTTTCGTGCTGTAGATGGAAAATGAAATCTGCCGAATTTCCTTTGTTAACAACAAAATATGGAGTAGACTTCATTATAACCCTCCAGACGCATAGGGTCTATATTTGTAATTGACCAAAATATTGACTTTTGGAAATGACTTCAATATGAAGTCTTCTCGCCGGTCAACCATTGACTTTCGTAGTAGACTTCAGAATAAGTCTACTTTGACTATATTTGCAATTGACCAAAATGTTAAAACATTGATCAGCATTTTTTGAATTTAATTAATTAGTAGACTTTGAAACGAAGTCTGCTAATTAATTTAACTAAATTTTGGTCGATCCCAAAACTAACCACGGCAGACTGCAAATGAAGTTTACTACACCGCAGACTTCGTTTGAAGTCTACTTCTAAAAAGTCAAACTTGGTCAATTGCAAAATTAACCACCACGAAGTCTTCTCACCTACGTAAACTTCAAACCAAAGTCTACCCCTTCGCGTAGATATTAATATGAAGTCTATTACTGATCTTGAAGTCTACCTTAAAATCAATGTTTTGGTCAATTGCAAAACTAGCCAAAGTAGACCGCAAATGAAATTATCATGTTGGAATTCCCTGAGAAGTCTATAATGCGAATTTGGTTTAATTGCAAATTAACCACCTAATAACAAAGGCAGACTTCTTTGGAAGTCTACTATGGTAGTAGACTTCAAAAGAAGTCCCCCTTTGTTAAATTGTAATTGCAAAAATAGATCCCAGAATAGACTTCGTATATATGTCTACTCGGTAGACGGATTTCGATGTTTACGCGTTTGACTTCCATGGGAAGTCCTCAGAATTTGAAAATGCGTTTATAACAAATGTATAAATAATTTTGAAGATTTTCTTTGGGTTGTATTTTGTATAGGTTATACATTAGCCAATGTATGATTTTGATATGATAATATATTATACTTTAGGAGAAATAAAGTTTTTGGTTTTCTTAGGCAGTTAGCTCATCGATTGTAGACTTACTTATGAAGTTAACCGGTTGTAGTTTAGAGTGAAGTCTTTATAAATGAAAAATGCTTTAATTGACAATTTATAAAGAATTTTGCAGATTTTCTTGATCTTATGTCCTATATAGGTTATTCACTTACATATATATGATTTTTACATGATTATATATTATACATAAGGAGAAATCAAGTTTTTGGTTTTCTAAGGCAGTTAGGTTTTTGAAATAAGACGTCTAGGGAAAGTCTACCTATTATACTTTGATGGGAAGTCTACTTTCTTACTTAAATATTTCACAGAGAATGATTCAACTACATGTTTATGATTTTAACTATATAGAATACATACAAGGTCAAATATACATCATAATCTTAGTTATATATGAACTACACTAAACCAAAAAAGTACATTATAGAAATTTATTAATACTTGAGAAATTTTTCTTTTTTGTGTGTATAACATGGCAAAACATGTTAAGATAATTATATATTCTCCTCATTTTTACATCATCTTTCCAGACCATAAATCTAGAATATGACAAAAAGACAGAATAAAAACCTACGGTGAACAAACAAATCGAAAACCAATATTTCACTTTAGGGTTCTCCAGCCTCTAAAAGCGCTTGTTATTCGTCCATGGACACTGGTGTTACAGGTGAATTTTAAAAATGGTAATGATCTGCTACTTTTTGATTGAGACTGGCCTTTCATCTCGTTATTCTTTGTACTTGTGCAGTCTTCTCAATACTTGTGCATTCGTATATGCAGATTTGCTACTTCTTCTACAAGACCATCACATTTGGTTTCACTCTCTTCTTATATGAGGCAAACACATCATTCTCTACTACAGCTATATACAATAACTGGTATCTATCTCTCTATAGTGTCCTCTTTTTATCTTTTCCTGTTATTTGTTTGGGAATATTCGACCAAGATGTATCTGCACGATTTTGTCTCAAGGTATGTTCATTCAAATCTAAACAGCTGTTTAATATTTTCTCCAGTCTAGTGAACTTTTTTAAACTAAAACCTTGCTATGTTTTCTATCACAGTTCCCCTTATTATACCAAGAAGGTTACAAAATCTCCTCTTTAGTTTGTATGTCCAAAAAAACATATAATTATATTTGAAAACAATGGAAAATTGTACATGAGTAAAGAAAGATTTACAATATGCACAAATAATTTCAAAATGTGCTGACACTATTAATCTTTTCTTTTTAGATGCAATGTAGAACCAAGGCTGTGATTGGTAAGGACTGTGGCTTTACACCGTAGCTGTAGGCTGTTGGCTGTATAGACTTTGGCTTTTAGAACTGTGACTTTTGTCTAAAGTCTGAAATTCTGACTTTAAAAAAAGATGAAGAAAATAGAAGTTTCTTTTTTTAAAATGACTTTAGAGGCTTTACACGGAATTTTAAGTTGTCTAAAGCCTAAAGTGTGATTGGTAAATTTTTTGCTTTGATGGCTTTACAAAACCACAAAGCCTGTAAAGTCTATACACCAATCAGTACCCAAATATGATATGCATTACACAATCGAAGTTTGTAACAGTGGTGTCTCTGCGCCTCCACGCTGAGCCGCAGAGGTGCCTTACGTCTGGCGGTAAAAGTCAACCGACCACCCTTGACGCGCTACCCAGACCCCAGCTTGTTAGCACAAATTGGGTCATCACTGTACGTAAAGTTGTACTTCTGAGTATTTTTTAAATACATCATGCTCATCACTTGATTCCCGACTAGATTCCTATCCTTTTAAGACATGCTTACTAGGTTCGTTCCAATCATTAATCAATCCTTGTTTTTATATTCAAACAGTCACCACTGTACGTTCGAGAGAGAGAGAGAAAGAGAGAGTTTCATCAAACCGACACAGTGCATTTCTTACGAAGGGATCCCGATCAAAAGATAAATGGATATGGAAGATAGATATGGTCTTGATCATACGGTCAATTGTGGTCACAAGAAAAAGTCAAAAATTGAAACTCTAATACCACTGATGCACTTTTAGTCAAAGCAATGAAAACACCAGAAGCAACTTTTTAAGTAAGCAAACAAACCAGCTTTTATTTATTTATTTTTTTTTTTGAAAAAAGAATGTTAAATTTCAAATAAAAAAAGTCTGTAATTGATAATTGTTGTAGAAAAGGAGATAGATGAAAGCTTAAAGAGATTTAGCAAACAAAGAGAAAACTCAGACTTGAAAACTGAACCAGAGGATCAAACTGTCGGCTAGCTTCTTGTCCTCCATTTGAGCTGTGCTCAAACGGTTCTGAATGTTCTTGTCAATCAGTTTTATCAGGCTGGAAGGAGGTGAAGGCTTCTCCCCATGTTTTTGCAGGTTTCTTTCTCTCCATAAAGCATACACAGCAGCTTGGAAAGCATACTTCAGAATGAAAAGCCGATTGTAGTCCATGTTGTTGTTTTGAATGTACAGCATAATTTCCGACCAGTTCGTAGAAAAGTGGCTCTGTAATAGACCTTTTGCAAGTCCCCTCCACACCTCTTCAGCATAAGGACAAGTGAAAAAAATGTGGTCCCTCGTTTCAAGTGGATGGGAGCACAAAACACATTGCGGTTGGCTGACTTGGTTCCAGTGTTGAGTTCTGTCACTAGTAGAGAGTCTATTCTGAATAGCAAACCATGTGAGAAACGCATATTTTGGTGTCATGTTAGTGAACCAAATACACGTTTCCCACTGTTGCTTTGCTTGCTCTTGTCGGAGTTGGTGCCAAGAGTTTTTGAGCTGAATTTGAATACATTCGCCTTATGACTCCATAGAGCCACATCACACTTATCTGCAACTCTGTTTCTCTTCTTTTGTGCAATTGTTGCTTCCAGGTCATTCAGAAAGGAGTTTCTGTGCCTCCTTTGTCGATGAATTAGCATAACTTCTTCAACTGATGCATTTTCTGAGACACCTAAGTAAATAAAACCCCGGCTTCCCAAAGCGTCATACAGTCGACCAAACTTAGACCAATTATCATACCAAAAAGATGTGTGTCGACCATTGTGAATCTTGACCTTATGAAATGTTTCTGCTAGTGGCCTAAGCTGGAGCACCTTTCTCCACATCTACGATCCTGCTTGTGTTGAGTTTTTAATAGACCAAAAGCTTCCTTTCTGAATCAAATATGTTCTCGGCCATGAAACCCAAAGTGACGACGGAGCAGAAACTATTCTCCAGATCAACTTCAGGCAACTAATCATATTTACTTCTTTGAGCTTCGGAAGACCTAGCCTTCCTTCTGTCTTTTGGTCTACATACAACCTCCCAAGCTACTTTGGCCTTTTTCGTATTTAAGTCTGGACCAGACCAGAGAAATGCAGAGCACAAGCTTTCTATTTCCTTGATGCATTTACCAGGTAATCTGAATGCAGCCATCCAGAAATTAGGGATACTCACGATCACAGAGGTAATGAGCTGTAAACGTCCCGCATAGGACAAAAATTGCAAGGTCCAAGTGCTTATCCGATGTCTGATTTTATCAATAAGAGGCTTGTAATCATTTGTAGTCATTTTCTTTGTGAGCAATGGTAATCCAAGATAACGAACGGGTAACTGACCACTCTCGAAAGGGAATTGAGACAGAGCAACTACTTGCTCTGGTAACATCTGTGATGCCAGCCATATAGAGAGTTGACTTCTCTAAACTGATCTTAAGACCTGATTCCGAGGCAAACTCTGCAAATACTTTCAAGACTCCTTTCACTGATTT
The DNA here is from genome assembly GCA_900406495.1 of Sisymbrium altissimum. NCBI lineage: Eukaryota > Viridiplantae > Streptophyta > Magnoliopsida > Brassicales > Brassicaceae > Sisymbrium > Sisymbrium altissimum. The sequence goes on from OVBI01002820.1 coordinate 12,697, forward strand.
CTTGTTTCCATCTGTGAAAACTATAAGATCATCAGCAAAGCACAAGTGTGTGAGAGCTATGTTCTTACAGTTAGGGTGGAGACCAATATGCTGATCCTTTGCTGCCGCGTTGAGCTTGTGAGAAAGATAGTTCATACAGATTACAAACATGTATGGGGACAGAGAGCATCCTTGTCGTAAGCCCCTCGCACTTTGAAAGTAGCCAGCCAATTCGCCATTTACTTGGACTGAAAAGGTGCTGTGGTGATGCAAAGTCTGATCCAATGCACAAACTGATCTGGAAAATTTAGAGCTTGCAGAGTGCTTAAGAGGAAGGGCCATTGGACCGAATGAATGCTTTATATCTCTATCTTCATAGCACAACGAGGAGAGATCTCTGGTTTGTGATAGTCTTTAACCAACTCTGTAGCCAGTAAAAGATTCTCCATAAGAAGCCGATTTTTAACAGATTCAGATTGATTAGGGACAATAATCTTTGGTAGAAGATACTTCAGACGATTTGCAATTATCTTTGATACCACCTTATACAAGACATTGCAGCAGGAAATCGGCCTGTAATCTCTGATCTTTCGTGCTTCTTTATTCTTGGGGATTAAAGCTAAGATTGTCGAGTTGATACCCTTAGGTAAAAAACCCTTTATAAAGAAAGATTGAATCGCAACTGTGACATCATGACCCACCACTTCCTATGCTGATTTAAAAAACTCACAAGTATAGCCGTCTGGACCGGGAGACTTGATTGCTGGCATAGAGAAAAAGACTTTGCGGACCTCCTCAGCTGTTACTTCTCTAGTAAGAAAAGTTCGCTCAAGTTCACTGCATCGGAAAGGTAACTCCTGTTGCAAATCTTGTCTTGCCAACAAAATCTGGTGGAGAATTAGTAAGAAATTCTCTATAAAATTCCTCTGCTTCCTCCTTTATTCCTTCTTATGAGTTTATTATCTCCCCATTCTCATTCTCAACTTCTCGAATTGTATTTCTTACTTCCCTGGTTCTGATTGCATTGTAGTATGCCTTGTTGTTTTGATATCCAACTTTCAGCCAGTGTAACTTGGCTTTTTGTTTGTAGAAGCCCTCCTCTAGATCCGATATAGTTTTCCACCTTTCATAAGCTGTCGCTTCTTCTGCTATGGCAATTTCACTCGGGCTTGTGAGAGTAATTTGTTGTTTGATGCAGAGCTCCTGGTAAGCCTTTCTCGTTTTCTCAGCAAGTAAACCCATTTTTTCCTTGCCCAGTTTTTTCATGGGAATTTTTAAGCACTTCAGTTTCTTTGAGAGACGAAACATCGCAGAAGTAGAGTGAAAAAGCTTCTCAGTCCCATTCCACATCGAACTCACTGCAGGTATGAACTCCGGCATACTTCCTATGGCATTAAGAAACTCGAAAGGCTTACGTTTATGCTCTTCTATTGAGTTGAATTCGACCTCGCAGGTGATCTGAGATACCTCCTGCTTCAAAAACTCCATACGCATTGTTAATCTTATGCAGCCAGACATCATTAACGAGTACCCTATCAAGTTTTTTGCAAATCAAACCCATCTTTCTCTTGTTACACCAGGTGAATAAAGGCCCGTGAAAGCTGAGATCCATCAACAAGCATTTACTCGTCACCTCTTGAAAGTCATGTAACCCCTGAGTAGCTGTAGTTGAGTTCTCAGAATGCTCCTCTAGCTTTAGAGTTTTTTTGAAGTCCCCCATAAGCATCCATGGAGTAGTGCGGAACATTGGACATTCATAGTGATGTAAAATATCCGCCATAACTCTCTCCTCTCCTCCAATGTGTTTTGAGCATATATAAAAGAGCAAAAGAATTCCTCATCCTCCCCTTCCAGTAAAACAGAGCAAGTAACCATCTGGTCGGACTTGAAAACAGGAGTAAGCCTTACAGCGTTCCTCCAAAGTACCCTAATACGACCTTTTGGACTGCATTCATAATTTGTTGATACTGTCCATCCTTTCAGAACAGTATCTACTATATTTTTACTCTTATTTTCCTTCACTTGTGTCTCTAAGAGACACCCAAACTGCATTTCTTCCTTGTTTATCCATTTGCGGATCACAGAATGTTTTGTTACTTTGTTCAGTCCGCGGATATTCCATAAGAAACTCATGATCTGTTTTGTGTACGGTTACCTTTGTTGCTCACAGCAGCAGCAGAACCGGAGTCCTTCGTTGCTTGAGCTAAAGTATCTGTAACAAAACGGTGATTTGTTCTTGATGATTGTGGTAAGGACTGACGGAGTTGAGATCCTTCAATTAATTTTGTTTGGGTAACTCGAACTTCCTCCTCCATTAATGTGGCTTGTTTCTGTAACTCTTCTATGGCCCCTGTACCAGTTGGCTCCACTATTTCATTCTCTTCCTTGTTCCCCTCTTCACCATTTTTTCATTATTTTCCTCCAAGATTTCTCCCTCTTCTATTATATCTCTGAGAACGGAGAATTTAGACGCTTGACCAACCTCTTCCTTCTCCTGATTTATGACTTTGAATGGACTTCGTCCTGTTTTAGCTGGCGAGACTGCTGACCAGCCTTCCTCCTCTACCACTTCCTTCTCACCTTGACTGCACAGAGCTACTACATTTGGCGGCTGCGCAATATTTACCACCTCATTCGCCTTCTCATTAGCTAGTGTTTGTGTGTCTTTCTTTGAACATTTATCTGCAGTGTGTCCCCACTTCCTGCAGCTTATGCATTGAGAGGGAAGCCACAGATATTTGAACTCCACCACGGAGTCAACACCTTTACTGGACTTAAAACGATACGAGCTTGGAAAATCCTTCAAGATCTCAGCTTCTACAAAAAAATTTGCCTCATCAAATTGTTTGCATTGAATTGTATCAGGATGCAGATGTTTTGGTTTGGCCACGGCAATGGCTATGAAACCAAGTCTTATTTCTGAGAACAGCCTTTTAGGAACATTTTTCATAGTAATCCACATTGGTATAGTTGTGATTTCTTGGTCATCCTCTTCCTCCTCTGCTGACCACTTTGAGACCACCATCGGCACATCCGCTATATTCCACATGCCTCTTTTCAGAACACGGGAACGTATCGCAGTGTTCTTTATCTTGAACTTCATTGTGGTATCATCAACATGGAAGATCTCAATGTGTTCAGACTTTGCTCCTAATGGCCAGATCTTGTTTATTATCACATAAACTTTTCCTATGTGTGGCGCCTTGGATAGGAATTTCCCGAGAATCATGTCCTCCCAAAGAGGGATAGAGTCATCAATGACAGCATCTGGTATTTCGACTGCCTGATTTCCATCAGATACTGAGAAAGTTAGCTCATGCTGAGTTAGCAATTGCTTTGATTGCACTACCGAAAGCCAAGTTTTTGCTTGCTTGAGTTTGAATCCCCTGTGAACTGAGTTCCTGAGATCCACCTGTGTTTTCTGACTCCGACATAGTCAGTAAAGCGGCGGAGAAGCCACCTTGACCGTGGTGTGGCGCACAAGAAAGAAACCCTAGATTGCTTGTTTAATCACCTTGCTACGTCAGCTAGAGAGCTAGTAAGACTATGATTATTGGGGGTTTCTTACCCCATTTCTTAGCCCAAAACTTAATAAAAATAAATAAAAAAAAAATAAAATCAAAGAGACGTCGCTTAAATTGGGACGGTAGGAGACCGTCTGCTGTGCCACATGTCATCGTGTGATTAGTTTAAAAAAAAATTGTTTTCTTTTTTTCTTTTTGGTCTTCCCCGATCCTTTTCTTTCGATTAGATGCTGGAAAAAATTCATCTATGGCAAATCCTTTTCTTTCGATGATCCAAAATGAAG
>OVBI01002821.1:0-16477 GCA_900406495.1 Sisymbrium altissimum
TTATATATATATATATATATATATATATATATATATATATATATATATGTTCCGGAAACACTGAAGTTTTTCCCTAAAAACCTAAGGAATCAAAGGAGAGCATGGGAGCCAAAACTGGCCGAGCTGGAAGGTAAGCATGCTGCCTACCGTCCATCTTGGTAGGAAATGCTGGCCAAAGTCAGCATTTCAGCCAATGAACATCCATCCCTTGCTGCCAGCTCGATATTTATGGGTCACGAGTTGGTTTCACACGAAAAACTTCCGAAAAACTTATCTTTAACAGTTTTTCGGAAATCCTTTTACAAAAAACTTTCGAAAAACTTAGCATGAACAGTTTCTTGGAAAAAAAATTTACCAAAAAATTCGGACATGAACAGTTTCGGAAAAAATTTCCACAAAAAAAACTTAACTTAAACAGTTTTTCGGAAAGAACTTCTATGAGAAACTTAACTTAAGCAGTTTTTCAGAAGAATTTCTATAGAAAAACTTAACTTAAACAGTTTTTCGGAAAAATCTCTTTGGAAAAACTTAACTCAAACAGTTTTTCGGAAAGACAATTCCAAATCCTTATACGCGTTGCACTCTTTTCCTTTACTATGTTTTTTCCCAAAGGGTTTTTCTTAGTAAAAGGTTTTTAACGAGGCAAGATCCCAAGTGTATCCTCACGACCGATTCCCACTTCACATACAAGACACTTAAGCTCCAACAGTCCTTAAAGCACACAGACAACATCTAGCTTTCCTTCAACAGACAGCCTGGTCTCCTTCTCTACCTTGCGAACAGCTCAAGAAACCCTTCAGTCCAATCTCAGCTCGGTAGAAAAACTCGCTCTGTCGCCAAGAAAGATCATACGAACTTTCAAAAATTGCAGAATCGAAGTTCCCGAGATGTGGGGATCAGAAAATTTTAGCTCCTTAATCCCGTACCATACTTCTTAATCGCTGTGTCAAGATCATGCTTGATATTGACGTGCTAGAGGGTTAAATGTTGGGGTCAAAACTAACATTTCTGGAATTAACGATCAAAATATTTGAATATGGAAAGAGAGTTTCCATATTTAGATATGAATTCGGAGAAAGTTCGTTTCGAACCATTCTGCCGATGATACTACGAAGAAAGTAAGAAAAACTGTTTTTCGAGAGTTTTTCCGAAGAATCGATGAAATCGCAATTCATCAAACACAGGATGATCGGCTGGACGAAACAAGACAGCCAGCTCGGCATCAGGACCTGCCAGTGATACCGAGCTGACTGACATTTTTCAATGACGTTCAGCTGATCATTCCATCTCTTGAACGATTCTTCCGATAAACTAACAAAAGTTACGATTTTTCGAGTGAAAGACAATTAACCTAGCTTGGAGAACAGCCAGCTCAGTATTTTGGTAGCCAATCCTACCGAGCTGGTCACCACACATGAGCTGGATGCATGTTCTGCCAAGCATTTGCCACAAAACGTCGATCTGATCAGCACAGAGCAGTCAGGATATGTGTTCAATGATCGAGGTGTATCTTCCAAACCACAAGGCTTTTGAATATGAAACAACTTGGAAAATATTCCTAACTAAATTACATAGAAGAAGAATCAGATCAAACGGAGTTCATACGAGGAAGTTATGGCATCCACAAGTTGGGCATTGCTGTCCAGCTCGGTACGGAAAGCTCACAGCAGTTGGCTGGGTGTTTCCTTCCATATTTCTACCAATCTGGACGACATATGCTAGTCAGCTCGGTAAAATCCACCCTCCTGGCTACCGAGCTGACAGACACCCTTCACCATATCGAGCTGGACGCATCCCACGACTTATCGGAAGATCTCCTCTCATCCTGTATATCGAGCTGGACGGCACCATCGACCTGGAAGCAAGCCAGTTCAGCATTTCATGCACTCAGGCTACCGAGCTGGACGGTCAGTATGCTGATTGCTTTCCAGCTCGGTAGGAAATGCTGGCCGAGCTAGCTGACACTTTTCGTTTCGTCTCGTTTTGCTTCTTTCTTCGTCTTTATGGCCTTTTTGTAAAACACATCGATGTTTTCGTATGTTTTCTCGAAACATCGCGATGTCTCGTCTAATCAAATTGGCCGAGCTGGAAGGAAGGACTGACAAGGGCTAAAACCGACTTATGGAAGTTTCTAGAAGTTTCCTCGAAGATTTATGGAAAAGTCATCGGAAAAAGGAAAAGACCAGTGTCCCACATCGAAACTTAGGCTGTTTAGGACTTAGGATGTCTTAGTATAAATAAGGATGGATCTCTACCTCTTGTAACATATCGAACACATTTACAATATACATTATAGCAATAAAAGTTCATTCTCTTTTTGACCTAATTTCTTTTTTTTGATCTTTCTTTCTACTTTCTCCTTTCTCTCGCAAGATTCTCAGATCCTCACATTAACCACTTTACAAAAATACATTAAGGTGAATTCCGGTTCTCACAAGTGTCATCATCATCAGACTCTTCAGTGTCATCATCATCAGACTCTTCAGTGTCATCATCACTGGACTCTTCACTGTCATGATCATCGGACTCTTTGCTGTCATCATCGTCAGGATCTTTGCTGTCATCATTGTCAGGCTCTTGGCTGTTACTATTAGTGGTATCACACTCTGATCCATCAGATCCATCAGAAGAACCATCATCCATCGGACTAAAATCTTCATCACTTGTGTTGGTCCCAACATTAGATTCACTCTCCATTTCATAATCAGATCCATCATCATAAACAACCTCGGTGTCCTGATTATTGTCCATTGCATCTACATCCGAGTCAATATACTCTTCTGATCCATGATCAGCACCGAAGTAGTTGGAACGAAACTGGTAACCACCTTCACTGTAAACCAGCGAAGTTATAAACAATGTGTAACATCTAAGGGATAAAAAAAACTCAATTAATCCTGAAAGCCGGGGAAAAAGGGAAACCAACCTGAACATATGCGGTGAGATGCTTAGACATACCAAGCTTTCCTCTGAAAATCACATGTGAAAAATAACGGGAAATTGACAGCCATATGAAGATCTATCGAGAACACACAAAAAACTTAGTATACCCAAAAGCAACATGGCCTATACTATAATAATCAATGCTAACACCAAAAAGTGCAACTATTTGTAATATTACTTTTTAGCGACAAAATACCATAGTTAAGCATAACTATCCTGAAGACCGAAAACTTATCTAAATCTATACCATGCAGCATTCAAATAACTACAAAAATAATCAAAATGCATAAAAAAAAAGAAAAATAAACTAAAACTAACCTCTATTGGATAACTCGGGACGATGAACAGACCACGTATCATCCAAAAGATCCAAAGTGAATCGACATGGGAAACCTAAAAAGAACATAATTAATACCAATTCGAGCACTTAGAACACCAACTTATGTTGCAGCTTTTTTTTAAAAAAGGAAAAGTAAAATAATATGCACTTTTTTGCTTGACGATATTATGAAAAACAAAAGGAGTCCCGTAACTCCTATTTGATGGGTCGTATGAATCCAAGAAAATTTGCTCCATATCTCATGCAGTCTCAGGTAATAGGTCTCCAGCCAAACCTAAAGACTCATCCAACCAACCTACACGATTCAGTATTATTTTAATACATAAACCGAAAGTGAACAAAAAAAAAAGCAATAAGGCTATAAACTTTAGATATAAAATAGAATAAGGTATCCAAAGAGGATAAACTCGGTTCCTATGTGACAATAACTTTAGATGGATTTAGAGCACCATAGTCGGACGAACACATGCTTAGAATAATTTCTAAATTTGAGAACATATTTATGGTAGAAAGAAGAGCTAGAGAAAACCGAAGAAGTATAGGCAGCTTATTCTATTTTAGGGTTAAAAAATAACAGTATTTATATTTAATGTGAAGTAGGTCTTCTATAATTATCGTATAACATAAATTTTTGATATATTTACTATCACTTTTTAATTAATAATTTAACTTTTTTCGACTAAGCGATCTAAGAAAAGAAATAATCTCTTTTTTTTTTAATAAATAAACTGCTTATCTTGTCTCTATTTTTAATTTTAATAGTATTAGACAGAAGATAACCAATAGATTTCCTTTTATTCTTAATGGTAAACATGCACATAATGTTTCCTTTTTTTTTTTTTACCTTATGTTAATATACATATTTGAAAATAACTCATCTTATCAAAATATAATACGTTTTTTTTTCTCCGAAACTAAGACAATATTCTTAAGTTGTTTTGCAACAACATTGTTTCTTTTTGTTGGTATAAATTTAAAATGTGTATCAAACAAAAAACTTGTTGCAGGCTTTGTTTGTTATTATATATGATGATGAAGCAATAGAGGATTAAACTCGAATCCAAGTAAACTCATGTTATGGTCCGAAATTGGATTAATGGTATGCAGAACGCATGAGAATCCAACTACTCCTTAACACATGGTAATACTAGCTAGAGGATGAAAATAATAAATTTTTATTTTATACATAATCTAAAAAATAAGCATGATAATTTTTTGTTTTTAACCAATTCCGGCTACTTCAATCTTTGTAGACGGATTTCATTTCCTCTCACAAGCCAGTTGAATCCCATTAATACTCTCATCTTTTGAACGAACCTTATCCTCAAGGTTCGCTAAAACTTTGAAAAACTTCATCACACCTATGTAGTTCTTCTATATAACTTGTTTTCGAAGCGACATTTTCCATGGAAGTTAAGCGCTCGGTTACCTCCATTGGGCGTATTATCAAAATTGTCAACCAATTAAAGAATACATTCCCCTTGGCAAACAAAAGGAGTACTTTACGCTTTTTCTTTTCTTATCTTTTTACGGTTTTTTTTTTGGATAGAAGACTAGAAACACTAGAAATAATTAGATAAAGAGGTGAAAATTTTTGACACCAAGCAAACTTGGTTTGGATCAAAAAAAGAAGATGAAAGAAATTTTTTTTTAATAAAATTTTTAATACCATGAATCAAGGTCTAAATCAAAGTTGAGATATAGTATAACCTCTATAAATTAATACTCGATAAATTAATAATCACTATAAAGTAATAAATTTTTCCAGTCCCAAATTGGATTAATGTAAAATTTAAAAAAATTCAATAAGATAATAAGATAATAATTTTTTTGAAATCCCTATGCAAATATATGATTCCAATAAAATTATAAATTAATAATTACATAAATATATGTGTATATATATATATATTCCTAAGATAATATACTAAGATATATGCATAATGTTTTTTATTTAAATTAAAGATCTCATTAATATTTATTTCTACTTTTACTTATTGTATCGAACTTTTAGTGATGTTTGTCTTTTAGATTTAAATTCAAAATTTATAAAGATTTTTAGACACAACAAATTTTGCATTTCTAAATGCTTTCAAATATATTGTAATATCATTTTCAATTTCATCTTTGTGGATTGTAATTATTAATTTTTGTATATTTTGAACTTATGAACATATATTATTTTTATATAGATACTTAATATATTTTATTAAATATATTGTAGTGCGATAAGCAATTTTATCTTTATAACTGAAAGTTTGTATATGTTATTTATATTAATAAATTTATTTAAATTCTTTAAACTTTTTAGAATATTATTATTTTTCAAAAAAAACCTAAAAATTATTATGGACTAAATATATTTTCGCTGTAAATTAATAAATATTAATTTATCTATTAATTAATAAATCTTTTTATTCCAGATTAAAAACTGAATACATGTTTTTGATACCATAAAGTGGTTCAACCAAATTAAAAATGACAATTTGGCTTTGATAGTGACTAATACCAAGTGATAGGTCATAACAACTTTAAGAACACAATCGAATTTTCATAATAGTCTATCTCTTTGTTATTTATGTATTTTTTATTATATATATAACATAATTTATAAAAGGAAAAACATAAATAATAATAGAAAACTAACTAAAACTAGCTAAAGCAATAAGTGTGATAATGCTATTTTCTTCAACCAATTTCGGCTGAATAAATGGTATTTTCCATAAAAATAATATTTTTTCCTTTTTTCTATGATCTAGATGAATTTTGTTTCCTCTCATAAGTTAATTGAATCCCATTACATGGCTTCCAATTCAGGTGTTTAACCTGTCATAAGTTTATGAAAATTAACTTAACCAAAGAACGTACATACTATCTATACCGAGATTAGTATTCCTTGTATTTTAAAATGTAAATTGTTTTGCATGAATGTACAACTATTAAAAAAGTTATTTTTGGAAAAATATAATGTTATACTTAAAAGTAAATATAATTTAACTAATCGAGAAGAAAGTTGTTTAGTATAATTGGTAACACAATATTCAATAAATATTAAATTGTATAAAAACATGAAAACAACTTATAATATGAAAAAAAAACTTTTAAAACAACTAATAAAATAAACAAAAATTGTACCCAAATAACCTTTAAAAAAACACCCAAATGTAAAATCTAACCTAAATCTTTCATATTCACTCTTTGTCTATTCATATATATCCCTAATCTCTTTTTAATAATTTAATTTTCCTTTTTTTCTTGCTTATTTGTTAAATAAACCCTAAAAAGAATCAGAGGAGTACCACACACCAAAAAAATAAACAATTTAACACTTTAACGCAATTTTTGACAAAACCGGTCTAAACCAAAATAAACCATTCGTATAAATACCACGTGGGGGCGGGTTAACATATCTTAAGCTTGTTTTTTTAGCCATGCCTGCTCTTATCCCCATTCTCCGACCTTTCTTCTCTTCAATCACTGAACCTCAAGCACCAATCTCAACTCAAACCTCCGACCATCCACTTACTCTCTCACGTCGCAACGCCATCTCTCTCTCATCCGCCTCTCTCCTCCTCTTCTCTCTCTCTTCAACAGCTCCCGCTTTTGCCTTCGGAATCTGTAAACACACAATTAATCATTTCTTGATTTTGTAAAAAGGAAATAAAAAGACACTAATCCCTTGATGGGTTTCACGCAGCAGGACCTAAAGAATGGTTGAAAGATCAAAAGAGGAAGTCATCAAGGTTCTTGTTAGCTCCCATTGATGCATCTCGTGAAAGCCTCCGCTCTGTTTATCTTTCTTTAAGTAACAGTTCATTTTATTCGTTCTCTGTTTTAATTTATATCACTTTCTTTAAGTTTTCTTGAATTATGTTTATTTTTTGTTAACATAAGCAACTAGAGACTCTGATTATACGGATAGAGATTTGGAGAGCTTACAGAATCTGTTACGGTCTTCTGCAAGAGATTGTGTACCTAAAGAGAGAAGTTCTATTGTCGATTTCCAGTCTAAAACCGGAGTCGAGGTTTTGTTTTCGGTTTTTTTCTTTATTTTCTTGGTTTTAAATGATGATAAAGATTTGGTATTTATGAAGTTTATGTTTCAGGTTTGCACATTTAAGCTTGTTGTGAAGAATGCTGCTTCGTTACTAGATGATAAGGATCCACTCAAATTGGAAGCTGAGAGTATACTAAATGATCTCATTAGGTAACTTCTAATCTGTGTTAATTAGTGTGATTCTATTTGAATGTCTGGTTGCTGAATTCACAAAAATGTAATGCAAATGTTGTGATTTGATTTGGTTATTGCTCGTTGCACAGTTTGTTGATTCCGTACATTTATGTCACAGGTCCTTTGGTTCTCTCATCGTGTTGACGAATGGGATTGATATGAATCTTCCTTCTGATAGGTTAGTGTTTCTTCAAAAAGCCTTTATGAACATAATCCTATTTCTTCATGTTAATTCTATCTCTCATGTGACTAAAGCAGCACAATGTTTAACTTATTTTCAGACAAAAGATTGCAGATGCAGTTATGGAGGCAATCTCTTATCTTGATAAATTTGAGAAGGGTGTCAAGGACTGCCTCGAGATCTGAGATGGTGTCTGTTCTTCTCTTCTTGAAGACAGAATTGAAGCAGTGTGAAATCGTTAACTTGTTATGGCTGTTACAGCTTACAATTTTCGAAAATGAGAGAAATCTCGTTTTATATAAATACAATCATATGCTTGATACTGATCTTCATTCGTTACTGAATGTCATTTTGAGTTACACTAAGGAAGAATGATTACTGGAATCTTCGAATTTAAAGTTTAGGATATATCAATGGTTTTATACAGCAAATTACAAACAACCTCCTACACAGTCTCTATGATGTGAAAGACTCATATACTTGTTCTGCAAAAGCGTTGCAGTGCCACATGCACTTGTTGAAGAAGTGAGCTTACAAGCTCACATTGTTCTCTATGGACTTATCTGAAGGAGGTGAACCAGAAGCCTCGACCAAATACAAGCGGCAGCACGGTGTTCCATCGTCTGGATGTATCTGTGCAGTCCTTGGTAGGCGAAGAAGTTTGTTGAAGAGATTGAGCGGGTCATGCAGCAGACCAAAGTTCGCATCAGGATCACCAATCTGTGAAAGCTTGACATGAGAGAACCCCAAAGATGGTAAGAGCTGATCAGGCCAGTCACTGTAAAAGTGGAACACAGAGTTTGGGAGAGAAGCAGACGGTTTGTTCATGAAATCCGCCAAGAGAACCGTGCTGGTTACAGCGCATTTATCAGCTATGAGATTCAGTACTTGCATTGCCTCTGTGTGAGAAAGGTAATAGAGAATGCCTTCAAGAACCCATACAGTGTTAATCTCTGGCATAAAACCAGATTTCTTAAGCTTTTCAAACCAATCATTGTCTCTGATATCAGTTGCTACTCCGACTAGTGATTTCGCCATCATCTTAAGATCATCTTTTGACTCTACTGCAGCTTGAACTAGGCTCGTTTTTGTTTGTAAGAGATCAGGAAAATCAACTTCGAATACGTTACTTTTGTGTAAGCAGTTTAGTCTGTATGATCTCGCATCCATTCCTGAAAATTTAATCACACCATTCTGTCATTCACTCTACTTAGCTTCAGCTCTTGTTCACATATATCATGTAACCTTAAAAACATTTCCAAAATGTCTAAATAAGGGAAATTACCTGCACCGAGTAGAACAACTTGTGTTTCATCATTGTCGAAAGAATCAAGAGCAGCTTGAATTCTTGTGTCAAACCAGAGAGTTCGAACAGCTAGAATCACACCTGACACCTCTCGAGCATTGTTGAGACGGTCTCTCTGAATCTTTGTGTGTAGGTTTCTCAAATGTGTCTCTCCAGCAAACAAGTGAGCGAGCGGATCGTGAATGACATGTTTCCAAAGAGCTCTTCCTGCAGCTGTTTGGCAAGCAGATTTCTGAAGGTAGTCCCACTCGGTTTGAATGCTCAAGTGAAGTTTCTTCACGCCTTCGCTATGTAAAAGCTCAGGCATCACGAGTTCTTCTTCGATATCCGGCCATGTCGTCGTAGTAGTAGTTGTAGTAGCTGAAGATTCTTCTTGTTCTTCTGGTTTTTTGTTTTCCATTTCAGACATTGTTTTCTTCTTGTTCTCCTGAGGCGAATACTGTTTTGTCTGATATATAATGAAGGAATGTGGCAAATTGCTGGATAAGAAAAGAGAACCACACATAAAAACAAAGGCATACGTTCTTCTATGCTTAACCAGTGGCCTTTTCTTTTCTGCTAAAAGAGCAAACGAGTGGCTCCACACTCAAGTTGCCTCAATTACGAGAATACTGCATTAATGTAATGATTTTGACCAACTATACATCTAGAGCTCGTCCACTAGTTTTTAGTTCTTTTTAAAAAATTGATTCAAACAAAACTCTACGCATTTATGGACAACTACATCTAATAGTACGATTAATCTGTCAATGTGTCAAGTTGAGAAATGCTTGAGAATTGATAGGAAGTTTTGATCTTGTTTGCTATTGTCATTCCCATTTCTCAAGTACATGAGGATTATATGTTCAATTTCTCACAAAAAAAATACACACACACACACACATATATATATATATATATATATATATATATATATATATATATATATATACTACATACACACACACACATATATATATACCTATATATATAGATATATATATGTGTGTGTGAACTTACATGTTTATAGCATAAAATTATTGTCAATATGCATTACGAATTTGCTAATCATTCAATGAAGCTTACCAACAAAGTCTTTGCCAAAGCTTTTGCCACCACAAATATTGTTTGTAGATAACTAACAAATTAGAGAAAAAGAATAATTGCTTTTTAAGTTATTAATAACTATCAAATAAAGCATTGCCAAACGTTTATTAGAAAATAAAAAAAAAATAAAAAAAAATCTCACGATCATGACACCAAAAATAACTAGGAGACAATAATCACATTTCTAAATATAACCGAAATAGTAGGTTATAAATATTAACCCAAATATATATATATATATATATATATATATATATGAATATATAGTTGGCTTTATACTATGCATTCACACGATCTTGTTTTAAAAGCTAATTTATCCAATTTATTAAATTAACATCAAAAATATATTATGTCAATTTAATATGGAAAAGCCAATTTTTTTGAGTATTTTAATGGTTGATCTTTTGAATATTCTCATGGTTAATTGATTATTTGATGCATCGATTAGATTTTGAAGTAGTTTATATGAGCACTATTGGTTGTAACCTATCTTAAAATTGTACTGGCCAAAGAGATTTTGCAGAAGTAGAAATTTGTTTGATCCGCACAAAACTCAATCATGAATGTATCAGATACGTTTCATATTTCGTAGAACGGCCAAATTTTTGGCATTCGAAAAATATATGATGATTATCATTTTTTCTAATTTTATATATGTTATTCTACTTACAACCATATTTACCGTCCAACATATTCACTCTTAATTGAATAAAGTATCAACAAATTTTGAAACGAAAAATTTTCTTTTATCTTTCATTGGGCTCCAATAGTTTACTTTGCTCACTGAGTGCACATTCAGAACTGGCGATCATTGGCAGTCAGTAATAGTAAAATGACCTACAGGTGGAATGCTTCTTATTTTTCAAAGGATAACTTCCGATCCTTACTCAACATCTATTCTAGAAGATTTAATGGAACCGATGTCAAAAGAGGTGGAACATCCAAAACAATCAGACAAAAACCTTCCGAAATATATATCCGTTATTTTTCACAAAGTGCTATGTTCAATATAATGAAAATTGTTAGGAATATATTCTTTTTGTACACAAAAATGAAGACTTCATAAAAAAAAAAATTGTTTTAGTTTGTTATGGTATATAGATTTAGTATAATAATAGCATGTCTTAGAAATGTCTATAATACTTTATTGAACATAAAGATCTATATAATTTTGTATATATACAATATGAAATAGCATCTATTGGTTGCAGACTGAAAAAAAAAAAATTATTTAGGAAAAGTGAAAATGATAGACATATAGTTAACGAAATTTACAAATTATCATGCTCGATTACCATTGCTCCTCTCCAGGTTTCGCCAGCACCAACATCAATGGGAACCAGCATGGATGCAGGACCCGTGCACACAAAATAATGTTGCTTCCCATACTTGTCCCACATTGATCCTGGGGATCCCACGTACATGTCCTCGAACCCTATCCTTATCATCCTGAAGAACAATCCTCGTCCCTACAAATTTAAATTTCAAACTCATCAGATTCTAATAAATTCATATTTATGTTATAAACACTCACATAGACAATAAACAAAGATCCAAGATAACATATTAGAGAGGTTAGCTTATTTGATGTAAACTAGTTTTGAAATGAATGTATAAGCATCAGAAATAAAATAGAACCTAAAGTAACATAAAATGAATTAAATATTCATATTTTCGTTGTCAATTGATTTTGAAAAGCTTATGAACTTTGACATTATCTTTGTTCCCAAATATCTGAATTTTATGGATGACTGGTTCTGCATCCAAATGCAGCATCAAACGTGAATGCCAAAATGACCATTCCACATGATCCATTTTGCAGCCATATGTTTCATCCAAATGCATAAACCCAAATGACCATAATATCAGAACAGAGAGTGATCTAAATATATAATGCGACTAAATTACCTGATCGATGGTTTCATATTTAGAGGGTGGAGTGTTATAGACGGCCTTTAGTCTCTCAGCCGGAGGAGCACCATAGACTCTACTCATCTTCTTCTCAAGAAGTGTAATCACAGAGTCTTCTACACCCCAAATCCCCGGTTTTTCCACTTCCTCTGACCCGAACCACCCCGAAGAGTCCGCCTTCATTGCCTCGGAAGGAGACAATAACTCAAAAGGCGATGATAAAGGAGGACTAGGGCAATAAGAGCATCCTTTAAGCCCTTGAATTCCAGCACCACTCCTTTTCTTGAACATCAAGGAACTAATAATCCCCGGTTTAAGAGTAACCGGTTTACGTCCATTGTTCTTAACCACAACAGCTGTAGCTATGCTTACTGGATAGAGAGAGACGATGTAGGTTATATCTAGAAACCCTGCCGTACAGCTCAATTCAATCTGTGAAACGTAAGCCACAAGATTTCATATCATTTGAGTCAACAAAGAAGATTTGATACATTTTAGAAATCAATCTCACCTGAAGAGCATCAATGGTGTCTGAATCAGTATCCTTAACAGTCCAATTACAACCTGAGATTACTGAAGTAGCTTCTTCGTCGTTTATCATCACAAGACCAACCCCACCTCTTGTTTTATTACCGTCCTCGACTGTGTAAAGTATTTCCTCGAATCCATCGTCTTTCCAGTATACTTTAGGTTTATATGAAACCACATGAGCGTCTGATAGATTCAGCTTTAAAGAACTTCCGTTTCTAACCTTCAGCTCAACCATGTTTGGTTCCGAGAATTTTATGCCTTTTCGTCCGAATTTTTCTTCAAGCCCTTCGGTTATTGTCTGTGTCTGAGGAGCTGAAATCGAAGTTTTTACAGCTTTTGGTTTTAGGACAGAAGATAAAGAGATGTTTGGTTTTAGGACAGAAGAAAAAGAAGAAAGAGAAGCCATTGATTGAGAGAGTAAGGAGTAAGAAAAAAGATAAGACGAGTGAAGTTGTTGTAATAAAGCTAAAGCCTAATCTCTTTTTTTTTTTCTTTTTTTTTTTTTCTTTTTTTGTCGTTTACTAACACTCTGTTCTTTAGCTTGTGGTTGTCAATACGCTAAAGCGTATCTCGTTTTCCTCTACCGGACAAATCGGATCTTCTTCTCTACTATCATCACAGTCTTTGTGTAACCGTCATCTTCTCTATCATCGGTGTCTCTTGTCTATTTCAAAGTGTTTATGCTCTAACTGGTAAGTTACTGTAATATTGGTTGAAAACTATGGTTTCAGAGTAAGTGGGTTTATTGATTTATTAAGACTTTAGGAGAATTTGTGGCCATGGATTCAGCGTATATAAATAGATATATCCAGATCTGGTGTTCGACTAAATGTCCGAATGAATTTTGAAATGTTGTTTTAGTTATGTAGTTGTCC
The DNA here is from genome assembly GCA_900406495.1 of Sisymbrium altissimum. NCBI lineage: Eukaryota > Viridiplantae > Streptophyta > Magnoliopsida > Brassicales > Brassicaceae > Sisymbrium > Sisymbrium altissimum. The sequence goes on from OVBI01002821.1 coordinate 13,405, forward strand.
TTCTTTTGCTTGTGGATCTATAAACCCAAGCAAGAATAGAAATGTTTCGAACAAACTTGAGTACTTGTTGAAGAGAATGTGGAGGTGTAAGAGTCTCTGGTAAATTAGCAGAAAAGTTAGTTGAAAACAACGCTTTCCTAGTTTATCTAGTTGCTTGAAAAAAAAAAAAAAAACCTAACAATTGTATGATTGTTCTGAAGACAGATCCTAGAACTCAGCTGTTGTTTTTTATTTGAATCCAGTAATTTTTCATTTAGAGTAGAGGGTGGAGACTGATTTCATATGCTTTCCTTTTTTTACCGGAAAGTCTAATTTACATCTTTATTGCTAGAATATGAAAACAGTAACATGCATACATAGCAAATTTGCAAATCACTTAATCATGGTTATCAAAAAAATCTAATAAATAATAGAGGTAAAGACTAAATCATATTGAATAAGATGGGATAAACAATTATGTTGAAAAAATGTATGGTCCTAAGAATTTAAAAAATGAATGAAATAAAATTAAGTGAATTAAAATAATATCAAAAGAGTCTGTGTAATATTTCTTAAGTTTTCTATTATAAATACTAAAGTTTGACAATACTTAAATAATAAAGATCAGATTTTTAAGTGGAAATTATGTTTATAAAAATGGTGATAATTTCTAGGTAGAGTAGTATTGACAATTAGTTTCTGGTTTCGTTTAATTTCAACAAAACCAAAAAAAAAAAAAAAGAACGCTCTCGAGGCGACGAGAAATTCCCTGTCTAGGGTATCAAATTTCGACTTGTTCGATCAATTTCTCCAGCTAGTCTGGTCTAAATCTTAAAAAGCTTATCAATTCCACTCCTCTCCTCATCAAATTTCTGAAAACCCCTTTCCTTTTGAGTTCAAGATGAATAATCAGAAAGAGTTATGGAGGGCTTTTCAAAGTTTGAAGATTGGAGCTGACAAAGAGACTTGGTCTGTTAATGAAGATGCACAGCAACATTCGACCGAGACCATAATCTTTGTCTTGTGGTGAAAGGATTGAATCTCCAACATCAAAACCCAACTAGTATGTCTCTTACGCTTCCAAAAGCTTGGAGTCTAGACGGAAGGGTTGAAGCACAGGTGAATGATGATGAGACAGTCAATTTCTATTTTCGATCAAAACATCATCTTCTTACTGTCCTGGAGAATGCCCCATATACTTTTAAGGGTTGGATGGTTGCTATTGATCGCTGGAATAGACGCCAATTTCCCAACTTTCTTCGGCAAATTCCCTTCTGGGTTCAGATACTCAATCTCCCCAATATATATAGAAGGGAACAGATAGTGGAGAACATAGCATCGAAGTTGGGCTATTTTGAAGAAGCGCAGATAGTTCAACCTACACAAGGGCGTCCTGCAGAAGTTTGGGCAAGAGTCCATATTGATGTAGATACAGAAATCACTCTTGCAAGAAAAGTTGAAATCATGAAGAACACGACACCAGTAGAGTTGGAGTTTCGTTATTATGGACTTCGAAAGTTCTGTACGAACTGTGGTAGTCTGAGACACAGCTTTGAACATTGTCCTAAACCACAAATATGGAGACTCGTAACTTCCAGCTAAAGCAACTTGAAACGGGGCAAGATTTACCAACTCCAGCAACTACAACAGCGGCTATTGATGAAGGACAATCATCGGGTGAGGCTTTAATGGTGATTCCTAAAGATGATGACAAGGACATGATGCAAATTCAAATGTCGGAAGAACAAGGTGCTGATGTTGGAACTAAGAGAAAGAGTACAGAGCTGGACCAACAGCAGCACACATCTCAAACTAAAAAGCAACTTCGAACTGACTCTGACGCAAAAGGGTTGGTGGTTCCCTCAAAACCACCCGAGCAGCCATGAAGCTCCTTCACTGGAATTGTCAAGGCTTAGGGATCTCCTCGGCAATTCCTACTCTTAAGGACATCAGGAAGTCTTCTAAACCTGATGTAATATGTTTAGTAGAAACAAAAAGTAGCTCCCATCTTGTAGAAAAACTAAGTAAAGAACTCGGTTTTACACATTTTGTAGAAGTACCGTCTACTGGTGCTAGCGGGGGTGTAGCAATTTTTTGGGATGACAGCATCCATTTATCCGTCTTAGGTTCTCCTACTTTATATAAGACGGATATGTGTATATCACAAGGAGCAAAAACTTTTTGGTTCTCTTATATATATGGAAATCCAGTTCGAAAGTATAGAAATGATATGTGGAGCAAGATGATTTCCTTCGCTGCTGCAAGTTTATACTGTGATAAACCGAGACTCCTTTTAGGAGATTTCAATGATATTGCAGGCAACAATGAAAAACAAGGTGGTCCACTCAGGTCAGAAAGTTCATTTGCCTTATTTAGGCAGCTGTTAGTATCTTGTGGGTTGCATGATCTAAAGAGCATTGGGGGTGAATATACTTGGGCTGGAACAAGGCATAAGCATAGTATTAAAACCCGGATAGATAGAGCAGTTGCAACCTGTCATTGGCTTGATATGTTTCCTTCAGCTTATGCTCAAATACTACCTTGGAATGGATCTGATCATAGACCTGTTCTAGTTCATACAGAAACTCAGTACAAAAAAAGCTGTAGCCTTTTCAGGTACGACAATAGGTGGAGAAATAATGGAGATGTGAAGAATCTTATCTCGCAAGTATGGAGCAGAGAATGCAGGGGCATTCCTCCAACTCAATTTCGCAAGGTAATCTCTAAGTGCAGAGCAGCTTTGGCTAAGTGGAAGAGCAAGAATAATCAAAACTCTCTTAAAGAAATCCATGAGCTTAAACAGCAAATTCATTCAGCTTATGAAGCTCCTTCTTTAGATTATGCTCTCATAAATAGTCTTAAATCTCAGCTGCAACACCAATACCAAATGGAGGAAGAATATTGGCGATTAAAAAGCAGAATTCTTTGGTTGCAAGCAGGGGATCGGAACACGAAGTTTTTCCATACTAAGACACAGCAAAGGAGAGCATACAATCGTATCCTACATGTGAAGAATGAACAGGGAGCAATCTTTACCAAGCCAAAGGAAATCCATGCGGAGATAGTAAGTTATTTTAACACTCTATTTACTTCT
>OVBI01002823.1:0-16474 GCA_900406495.1 Sisymbrium altissimum
TTGCTGTGCACTTGCAGTAGCTTTAATAGGGATTAAAACCTGTGTATCAGTTGGTGGCCAAATGAAGTTGCTGGAGAAGGAGTTTGTGGAGTCTGGTGGAGTTGTACCCCGACCTTTTCCTGAAGATGGTTTTAAAGAGGGGGAGATACCCGCTATTAAGGAGTGTCCGATTGCTACGGACAAAGGCAAAGGTATTGCCTTGGATCAAGGGAAATCCGCTAAGGCTTTTTCTGATGGGAAGAAGAAGAAGAAGAGAAGAAGAAGAAGAGAAGAAGAAGAAGAAGGGAAGCAAGGTTCCCGAGTTTGATTTATATGTCCCGCAATGTATTATGGAAGGCCAGACCCCTGACCCAAGTGAGCTCCTTGGATCATTCCAGCGTCCAGGAGTGGAGACTGTCCTCACCAGCGAATTATGGAAGAAGAGCCCTTTCGACAGAGTCGCTCGTCGCAGCTTTGGGGTAAGAAAAGAACTATCGAATTACTTTTATCAATGTTCTCGCTCTATTGGCTAACTTTCCTTGTTTCCTCAGCTCCTTGCCCATATCACAGGTATGGCAAGTGGTTATGAAGATGAGAACGCGTACTGGATGAAGGAAGCTGAAGAATAAAAAAGGGTTGCTGAGGAGAATGCAGCGGAGGCTACTCGTCTGAGGAACGAGCTTGAAACGGCCAAAACCGCTCATGCCGAGGAGCTCGATCGCGTAAGGGCTGAGCTTTTCTAAGAGAAGAAAGCGCATGCTTGGAAGATGCGTTGGGCTGCGGTTAAGGAGCGCTTATCTTTTGTGAAGAAGTATCGCGCTAAGAGTGATCATGCCATGGTTGTGTTAAACCAGATTGGAGAGGCTCGCGAAGAGCTAGTGCTGGCTGAGTCAGTGAAATCCAATTTGGATTTGTTTGCTATGCTTGATCACGGGGATGAGGTCGAAGTTGCAGACTACAAAAGGGCTGTCCTTGAAGGGAGAGCTAGGTTGATGGACACGAAGGTCAATTTTGAGCGTACGATGACGACGCTGAGAGATTACCTGGTCGCTTCTCCCGTAGCTCAGTCCCTCGTTCCAGTTTCGGAACTGACTCGATGAGGAAGGCTGCCAGTGAGGTTGGAGTCTCCGATTTGTCGGGGTCGAATGTTAACAACCCGGATTTTGCAGAGTTCTTTTCCCGAGTTGGATCTGAGGATTGCGACTAGAGGCAATTCCTAGCTTGTAATTTGGTGGCTTCTAGCCTTTGTTTTAAGACTTGATTATGTATGCCCTTTGTCTGGGCTTGTTTATTTGGCCGGGTGTTATCCCGATGGTTGTATTAAACCTTCTATGATTTCATGCAGTTTTATCATTTTCTTATGCATGTTTTGAGGTTTAATGTTGGCTCTTTACTTGTTTGAGCATGATAGGATCTTGATTGCTTGCTATAGAAGAGTAGAGTAGTTCGAAACTTTTACTCATTCATTTTTTCCTAAAGCTTGCATAAGATGTTATTGATGTTGTGCCAGCGCTGCTTAGAAGCGTTTTGGCTGGCCTTGCGATAAGTTAGTGTCTCAGAAACTAAGCTATGCGTTCGTCTTATTTTACGGGTTGCACTATTTTGGCTTATCTCCCCGTTTTTCGACTATTTGAAACACTTTATAATCTCGTCTAGTGGTATGCTAAATTTTTTTTCTGAGATGTTGAAGACCAGTGTGCCAGGTTGGGCGCTTATGGGTTAGCGAGTTTGCTATGAGGAGTAAGGCAGTGCGAGTCTTTACTTACTGGCATGCCTCTCTCAAAATCAAACCTGGGAACATCGTCTAGGATATACCTCTCGGATGTTATGCTAGGATATACCTAACCTGATTTATATAGCGCACTGTTATATGTCTATGCACGGACGTTGCTGAACCTCACCTCCATATAGAAGGTTGGTTAGATATGATTTTCGTCCATTGGGGCCAGCAATGGTTGCAAGTTTTCTTAAATGACCGGTTTCTTATTGTGTTGGATAGGTATGCTAAGTTCATGGATGTTGGAGACCTTGCAGACGTGTTTGGAAAAATGTCAAGTCTAAAAAGTTAAGTTATCGAGAATTGATACGAGAGTTTTGTCATAGGTGATCATTCTGGAAAATAAGAAATCGGAAATCCTTTATTGCTTGGAGTTCGGAACTTTAACTTGAAGCTTAGATTTTTTTTGAATGCCCAGAACTTCTATAGACTCTTTGAATCCTTTAGAGTTTGGAACTATAGTAAGAAATCAAAACTTTTCTTAAGTTCGGAACTCGTTGCACTCAGAATTCAGAACTTGTTGACTCCTTTAGATGCCAAACTTTTCGATATTTCGGATTCTCGAAACTATAAGTGGTAATATGGATGAGGGATGAGTGTGTATACACTCCCATTCCCCTTTTTTTGTTTTGAGGGGGATAGCTGCACCGAAGGTCGGTTGCCTACATACCTCTTATCGAGGATCAAGCCGTCTCGTAGTTCACTTTGTTTTGGATTTATTAGTATTCTTATTTTATTATAATTTTTTTTTTTAGCGGCAAGACTTTCGAGTTGTTCGAAATTTTAAACTCGAAGTAGTGGCGCCTTTTGTTTTTGTTTTTGGAGATGGGATGAAGACTAAGTCTTCATATCTTCAGCTTAGGATTGCTCAGGTGCATCCTTTGATGCCTCGGAAGTTCTGGCTTGTTGAATTTGTGGTTCAGTTGCGAGAGCTTGTTGTTGACTCCTTTTTTCGGAAACTTCCTTGGGAGTTTCTTGGACAGAAGCCTGTTTGGTCAGCTTCGTTTTCTTCCGTTTGGTGGGGGCTTCATCAGAGATTTGGAGTTTTCGGAATTTGTGTTCAGCTAAGAAACAAACTCGGGATTCCCTTTGGCTTCCCCAAACGGTTTTTATGCATGATTTTATGGGAAAGTTCAGGCATAGGTGGTATGTTTAGGGGATGGCTCGCATGGAGTTTATCCAAAGTATCCTCATGATGACATTGTAGATAGCTGGATGGTCAGCTACCACAAAGTTTACGACCTTAGTTACTCCTCCTGCTTGGACGGGGAGTCAGATGTTCCCTAAGGTCATGGTAGTTTCGCCTGTGAAACCTGTCAAAGGTTTCGGTGTAGGCTCAATTTCGGAGAAATCGACATCCATTCTTCGGAGAGTGTCTCGGAAGATGACATCGACTGAACTCCTAGTGTCGATTAGGATTCTAGCGACGTTGATGTCGCTTATCGCCAGCTGAACCACGAGAGGATCGTTATGAGGATGCTGGATTTCAGTTGTGTCTTCCTCTTCGAATGAGATTTGGAAGTCGTTGCGGGGAGCAAGTTGTGGCCAGTTTTTTGCAGTTTCTACTTTTCTTTGATAGTCTTTGAGGGCAGAAACGGTGTCTGGGAAATATTGAGTTCCACCCATGATCATGTAAACCTTTCTTCGGCTGTTTGCCCTAGGAGGTTCCTCGTTTTTCTTTCCACGCTTTGGAGTTTCCGGAGGAGGTCCTTCTGGAGCCTGATCGGGTTGCTCATCTGCGGTTTCCTCTTGCTGGTCTGATTCCTCGTGTGTTACCATCACAAAAAGTTTAGCTATATCCCCGAGCTCCCCATTTAGGAGTTTTTCAGTTAGTTTGGATCCCAAGATTCGGCAATTCAAAGTTGAATGGGCATATGCCTTGTGATGATCACAGTAGGCCTTCTCGTCATAAGTGGAGCTGTTGCGAGTTCTGGCGTTTGGATTTTTTCCTCGTCCAGCTCCCCACTGTGGTTTGTATGGTCCATCTTGGGACGATCCTTGTGCCACTTGGTAGTTGTGAGCTCCGCCTTTTGATTCAAATTTTACGTACGAGCTCCCTTTCTTGCCTGTTGAGGCGCTGGAAGCTGGTGGCGCATTCTTGCCAGACGGCTTTACTCGATGTTTTCGTTTGTTTGCTCGAATGTCTTCTTCGAGCTTGCTGAATCCTAAAGCTCGGTGAAGAGCATCTTGGATTGTCGGTGGGGGATTGAGAGTCATCTCCTCTCGGAAACAAGACTCATACCACAGCGACCTTTTGAGTGCCTCGAGTGCAGTTCTGTCACTTACTCTGTCGATCTTTAAGACTACTGCTTTGAATCGATCCATGAAATTTTTCAAGATTTCGTTTTGGCCTTGGGATATCGCCCAAAGATCAGCGTCGGAGGTTTCTTGTTTCATGTACATAGAGTACTACTTAAGGAACGGCTTAGACAATTGTGAGAAGTTATCGATGGAGTTCATTTCGAGTTTTGAGAACCACTCGAGAGCATCGTCTTTGAGGTTCTCAACAAACAGGAGGTGTGACCTGCGTCCTCTTCTTCTTTTTTGAACTTCGCACGCCCCATGGCTATCCTAAAGGATGTCAAGTGAGCCTTGGGGTCAGTTGTTCCATTGTAGGGTCGGATGTTCATCTTTCCGGGATCCGAAAGCCTAGTTTTGGTGATTCGGTCCGTGAAAGGAGTTCTCTGAGCCTCTTCGAGAACACGTTCGATTTCAGAGGCGTCACTGGTTGCTCGATGGACTTGGGACTTAACCCTTTTCATCTCATCGGCAGTTTCGACCAGCTGTCTGGGTAACTCTTCCAGTTTGCTTCCAGCAAGTTCTTTGTCAGTTAGATAGTTTTCACGATCTGAGAGATCTATCACATCCTCAGGTTGAACGTTATTGTTTTGACCTTCGGAATTAGGATTTTCCTCAGCGCGTGTTTCAACGTTAATGGTTGATATTTCCGAGGGACGATGCAAGAGAGTTGCAGCAGTAGGATTGATCCTATGAGAAGATGGTATTCGGAAAGAACTTCCTCGTGGATCACGCCTCGAAGCTCCTGATCCTCTTGGAGTAGAAAAATCGAGATGCTTTCTCAAAAGAGAAACCCTGGATTCCTTCTCCTTCCTGAGATCTTTGATCTGTTGAGTCAGGGTTTCCGAAAGCATTTCGTGTTCGTGATTCTTATTCTCAAGAGCCAGCAGAGAGGATCGAAGCTGGAAATAATTGCTACATCCATTCCATCACCATCTGGATGCTGATTAGATGCAATGTGTATGTCTCCAGCCATAGTTCGAGGTTTCGACCTAGGGTTTTCGCTTTTCAAAGTAAAGATTTCTCGTATACCCTCTTTCTAGCACGAAATTGTGGGAATCAGAATTCACCTCAATGTATTTTCGTAAAGTTAATGTGAGTATCCAAGAATCTTGCGAGAGAAAGCAGAAAGTAGAGAAAAAGATCGAAAAAGGAAATTAGGTCAAAAAGAGAACGAACTTTTATTGCTATAACATATTGAATGTGTAAAACGTCTTAAAATCTCTTACAAGAGCTAGAGATCGATCCTTATTTATACCAAGACATCCTGAAGCCCTAAACAACCTGAGTTTCGATGTGGGACAATGATCTTTTCTTTTTTCCGATGATTTTTCCATAAATCTTCGAGGAAACTTCTAGAACCTTCCATATGTCGGTTTCAGCCCTTGTCGGTCCATCCTTCCCGGTTCGGTCCAATTATATCCCTCGTCTTTTGGTTCAGTGGTTCTCTCCGGTTTGTTTTAAGTTAGTGTTTCTATCGTCTTTGATAGATGAAATATCGCGATATTTCGAGAAACTTACGAAAACATCGGTATATTTTACGAAAAGGCCATGAAGACGAAGAAAGAAGCGAAACGAGACGAAACGAAAGGTGTCAGCTAGCTCAGTTAGCATTTCCTACCGAGCCTGACGGTAGGCAGCATGCTGACCGTCCAGCTTGGTCAGATTTGGTGACTAAATCTACCGAGCTGGCTGCTTCCAGATACATGATGTCATCCAGCTCGGTATCCAAGGTGAGAGGAGATCTTCTGATAAGTCGTGGGATGCGTCCAGCTCGGTATGCTGAAGGATGTCGGTCAGCTCGGTATCTAGGAGGGTGGATTTTACCGAGCTGACTGGCTTATGTCGTCCAGCTCGGTAGCCTGGGTGCAGGAAACACCGAACTGGCTGCTCCATGCTTCCCGTACCGAGCTGGACTGCAACTCCCAACTTGTGGATGGCATTAATTTCTCGTATGAACTTCGTTTGATCTGATTTTTCTTCTAGGAGCTTCATAATTGAGTTGAAAACATTTTCCAAGTGGTTTCATGTTCAAAAGCCTTGTGGTTTGGAAGATTCTCCTTGGTCATTAAACCCACATCCTTTTCAACTCGGAACTCTCAGAAGGTGTCATCCAGCTCGGTTTCCAGGAAGGGAAGGATTGGACCGAGCTGAATGGATCATTCTTTCTAGCTCAGTATCGAATAGGGGGGATGATACCGAGCTGGATGCATCATTACAGCCAGCTTGGTAGACTGGTACTGAGCTGACTGCTTTGTGCTGTCCTGGATTACGTTCTATGGCAAATGCTTGGCAAAACATGCATCCAGCTCATGTATGTCGGCCAGCTCCGTAGGATTGGCTGCCAAAATACCGAGCTGGCTGTCCTCCAAGCTTGGTTGATTGCCTTTTACTCGAAAAATCATAACTTTCGTCGGTTTATCAGAGGAATCGTTCAAAGGATGAAATGATCAGCCGAACGTGATGAAGAGATGTCAGTCCGCTCGGTATCACTAACAGGTCTTGATACCGAGCTGGCTGTCTTATTTCGTTCAGCTTATCGTCCTTTGTTTGATGAATTGCGAGTTCATCGATTTCTCAGAAAAACTCTCGAAAGACAGCATTTCTTACTTTCTTTGCAGAGTTATCGATAAAGTGGTTCGAAATGAACTTTCTCCGAACTCATATCTAAATATGGAAATTCTTTTTCGATATTCAAATATTTTAATCGTTAATTCCGGAAATGTGGGTTTGACCCCAACATCCAATCTTATCTTACGTAATGTCTCGTTAAAAACCATATCATGGAGAAACCCTGTGGGATAAAAACCATCACAAGGAAAATAAGAGTACAGTAACGTAATCTTCCCCTGAAAATGTCAGATCTAATCTTTATTTCATAAATCACGTTGATGACGCATCCCGATGTTATGTACGTGTTTTCTGATTGTAGTGGTTGGAAGCGCATTCGTGAATAAATCTGCTGCATTGTCACTTGAACAGGCACAATGAACATCCACTTCTTGATTTTTCTCAAGTTCCCGTATGTAAGAAAAAAATCTCGGAGTAATATGTTTCGTCCTGTCGCTCTTAATATAGTCTTTTTTTATTTGGGCGACACATGCAGAGTTATCTTCAAACACTTTTGTTGGCTCTTTCTTTGTAAGAATTCCAGTTGATTTTTGGATATGATGAGTCATAGACCTAATCCACACACATTCTCTACATGCTTCGTGAAGCGCAATGATTTCTGTGTGATTTGAGGAAGTTGCAACCAAAGTTTGTTTTTGAGAACGCCACGAGATTGCAGTTCTGCCAATTGTGAAAATGTATCCGGTTTGCGACCGAGCTTTATGTAGGTCTGATAAATATCCTGCATCTGCAAAACCAACCAAACCAAACTCGGGGTTTTTTTGATAAAATAATCCCAAATCGATACTACCTTGGAAGTAACGGAATATATGTTTTATTCCGTTCTAATGCCTGCGTGTTGGAAATGAACTGTATCTTGCAAGTAGATTAGTAGCAAATGCTTTATCTGGTCGAGTGCAATTTACAAGATACATAAGCCTACCGATAGCACTCATATAAGGTACTTCTGGACCTATTATTTTTTCGCTATCTTCACAAGGTTTAAAAGGATCTTTTTTAACATCAAGTGATCTATTGACCATTGGAGTACTCATAGGAGTCGCTTTGTCCATATAAAAACATTTTAAGATCTTTTTGGTATAATTTGACTGATGCACAAATATTCTATCTTGGAGATGCTCAATCTGGAGCCCAAGACAAAATTTCGTTTGTCCGAGATCTTTTATTTCGAACTCATCTTTCATATGAGTTCTTGCATCATCACTCTCGTTTTGAGTTTCAATTATATTTAGGTCATCAACATATACAGCAATGATCACAAAACCAAATGATGATTTTCTAATAAATACGCAAGGGCATATCGCATTATTCACATAGCTTTTGCTCAACAAATATTCACTTAAGCGATTATACCACATGCGTCCGGATTGTTTAATCCGTAATGCGATCGCTGTAATTTAACCGAGCATATCTCTTTAGACCTTGAGCTTAATGCTTCATGCATTTTCAATCCTTCAGGGATTTTCATGTATATATCATTATCCAGTGATCCATACAAGTATGCTGTCACAACATCCATAAGGTACATATCTAGCTTTCTAGATGCTGCTAGACTCATTAAATACCTGAATGTGATTGCATCCATAACCGGAGAATATGTTTCTTCGTAATCAATTCCCGGTCTTTGAGAAAAACCTTGGGCAACAAGACGTACTTTATATCTTGTTATTTCATTTTTCTCATTTCTCTTTCGCACAAACACTTACTTGTACCCCCCTGGTTTTACATTTTCAGGTGTTATGACAATGGGTCCAAAAACACTTCTTTTATTGATGGAGAATAATTCAGTTTGTTTGGCCATCTTCCATTTCTCTCAATCATGTCTTTTCTGACATTCTAATATGGACCTTGGATCAGGATCATCACTTTCTTGATCAATTTCTTTAGCTACTGAAAAAGAGAATATTCCATCAGTATCTTTTATTTTATTTATAATTTATAACTCTCTGTTTTGGGCGTAATTGATGAAAATCTCATATTTTCATGTTTTTTTTTCATCATCTGGGTTTTCTTCTTTCTCGGGTTCTTTTAGAACCTTTTCATTTATGTCTTCTTGACATTTCTCTTCAATCGGGTCTTCTTGAACCTTTTTACTTTGTTCTCCCAAATTTTTTTTCTTTCGAGGATTTTTATCTTTAGAGCCCAACGGTCTCCCCCTCTTTAACTGAACTTTAGGTTCATTTACAAATTCCCATCAGTATGTTCTTCGGGAACACTGATTCTTGATGGAACATTAGCAGCAGGTATATATGATTTTTCTTTTGTATTTGTGAACGCGTCTGGTAACTGGTTTGCCAAATTTTTCAAATGCACAATTTTCTGAACTTCAAGTTCATGTTGTTTCATAGGAGGATCAATATGCAACAACGAAGGTGTGCACCATGTAATATTTTTAGGAACTTCTTTAATTCCTCCCCCTATCGCTGGAAATTCAACTTCATTAAAATGACAATCAGAAAATCGTGCTGTAAACATATCACAAGTTGTCGGTTCAAGATATCTAATAATACTTGGTGACGTATATCCAACATATATTCCCAATCTTCTTTGTGGCACCATCTTTGTTTTTTTACGGTGGTGCTACCGGCACAATGACCGCACATCCAAATACACGGAGATGGGATATATCTGACTCTTGGACAGATGTTAATTGTATTGGGGAGAATGTGATAAGCACTTGGTCTTATTTGGAGTAGTGCTGCTGCATGCAAGATAGCATGATCCCATACTGAAATTGTGAGTTTTGTTTTCAATATTAACGGTCTTGCTATTAATTGTAACCGTTTTATCAAACACTCAGCCATACCATTTTGTGTATGAACATGGGGAACTGGATGCTCAACATCGATTCCCATTGACATACAATAGTCATTAAATGTCGATGAAGTGAATTCACCTGCGTTATCAAGTCTTACTTTCTTAATTGAATGTTCAGGGAATTGTGCTTTCAACCTGATTATTTGGGCAATGAATTTTGCGAAAGCCATATTTCGTATGGTCAAAAGACACACATTTGACCATCTACTGGATGCATCAATTAATACCATAATATACCGAAATGGCCCGCACGGTGGATGGATCGGCCCACATATATCACCATGTATTCTCTCTAGGAGATTCATTCCCAACTTTAACTGGTGATGGCCGAGTTATAAGTTTTCCTTGAGAACAAACATTACATAAAAATTCATTTGATTGTAAGATTTTCTCGTTTTTCAACGGATGGCCATTAGAGTTTTGCACAATTATTCTCATCATGACTGAACCAGGATGCCCCAGCCTTTCATGCCAAATTTTAAATGTATTAGTAAACTTCGAGTTTACTATAACATATGATTCAGTCGTATTTATTTTTGTGTAATATAATCCGGAGAAAAACATTTTTAATTCATCCAATATATGTTTCCCTTCTGATGTAATGCAAAGATATTCAATACCATTTTTACTCATAGTCTTAATATGATATCCATTTCCGCGGATATCTTTAAAACTTAAAAAATTTCTTTGAGATTTTGGGGAATATAATGCATTGCTTATTTCAAACTTTGTTCCCCTTGGTATTGAAAAACTTAACTCTTCCAGAGCCTATAATAATTTTTGCATTACCAGATATTATACTCATGCTTCCGGCGGAGTTATTCACTTTGAGATATGAGAAATATTTTTATTTTTAATAATCGTGTGCATTGCAGCACTGTCTGCTAGACATATATCTCCATCTGTAATCTCAAAGTCTGAATTTTTCTGGATTTAAACATTTATAAAACGTGTATTAATAAACATTTAAACAAAATACAAAGCTTATATTATAATAAAAACAGTAAAAACAAAAAGCACAGATCTCATCAAAAAGCCGGTTGCCTCTTTTCTTATCTTTCTTACAAAGACAACCATATCACATCGATATTATTATCTTAGTCTTGGTTAATATTCTCAAAATCAACCACAAAATCCGAAACATCAAGATGAGTGTCATCATTTAGGCCATGAAAAGAGGGTCTGGGTTCAGTTGATATGAAGTTGGTGTCACTTTCTTTCTCTTTTGCCTTTTGTGATTCCCGGTAAAGATCGGGTAAATGCTTTGGGGTACGACAGGTACGCACCCAATGCCCCTTCATGCCGCATCTATGGCAAACATTCTCAGTTTGCTTCTATATTGCTCGACCAACTTCATATCCTTGATAATTCCTTTTAGTTCTTCTATCATTGGAATCATAAGGACGAAGTCCTTTTCCTTGTCCTCGTCCACGTCCTCTTCCACGACCAAAATTATGGTTTTGACCACGTCCACGCCCACGTCCATATCCACATCCACGTCCTTCCCAATTATTGTAACTAGATGATGCAACATTCACTTCTGGGAATGGAGTAGATCCAGTTGGACGTGTCTGAAGGTTCATTGTTATGAGTTCATTATTCTGTTCCGCAACAAGGAGAACTTGCATTAACTCTGAATAACGAGTTTAGCCGTTTGCCCGGTATTGTTGCTGCAGGACTACATTTCCAGGATGAAACGTGGAAAGAGTTTTCTCTATCATATCGTAATCACTTACATTTTCTCCACACAACACCATATTTGAAGTGATTCCGAACATCGCGGAATTATAGTCACTAACATTTTTGTAATCCTGAAACCGGAGGTGTAACCACTCATGTTTGACTTTTGGTAAGATCACATATTTTTGGTGATCAAACCTTTATTTCAATGATTGCCAAAGATCTGCGGGGATATTCTTTGATGATGTATTCATCTTTTAAATCATCATGGATATGGTGGCGTAAAAATATCATGGCCTTTGCCTTTTTCTCATCGGACGCGATTTTCAACTAATCGATGGTATCAAGAAGACCGTTTTCTCTTAGGTGCATCTTTGCACTTACTGCTAATGCCATATAATTTTTCCCAGATATATCAAGGGCAGTAATTTCGAGCTTCGTCAAATTTGAAATGATAACTGTATTCATAATAAAATTTGAATTTTAAAACCATAATAATTTTTTTTAACAGACTTTAAAATGCAGAAATTTAAATTTCAGAATTTAAAGATAGAATTTAAAGACAGAATTTAAATTGCGTAATTTAAATTGCAGAATTTAAATGCGCAAATTTAAATTGCATAATTTAAATGCGAAAAATTAAATTTGAGGAGGCAAAGCCTACCATATGATCTGAGGAGACATAATCTTCCATATGATTATGATCGTAAAGGCATAGCCTACCATAATGATCCGTTCAGAGAAGGCATAACCTATCTTTCCGTATATAAGAAACTGAATATAATTATTGAAGTGAATATAAATTAAAACTCATATTTTTGGTATAAGGAGTACTCGTGCTGATAACGTGTTATATATTTATTATATAAAGATAAAAAGTTAATGGGAGAGAAATAGAGGAAATTTTGATGTAACTTTGATCTTGTTACTGTCAAGAGCTCATGTATACAAAATGAGGTAACTCAAAGCCGTTATATAGGCAGCCCAAAATAGAATGCTAAGGCAGTTGAAACTTAATCTATAAGTAACTTAATCAGTAAGTTTTTGGATAATCATTATTATGTTATAACATAAGTTACTTATTCTTATTAGTTCATTATAACAATCGGCAATCACGTCGGTTTTTCCATAATCATTAACACCCATTCCAGTAGCATCTCGTATGATGCCCTTATAAATATCATATTGCTTTTTCAAATGGTCCAATCGATGCTTGAATTTAGCCCATGGGAGATCTAAACCAATAGTTTTCAAAAATTCAATTCGAACACTTTGCTGACCAATTTTATCTAGACATGTACCTTTCCAATGACCTTTGTCATTTTGATCATTACATAATTGCAATAATCCATGATTCATGGCTGATGGATCCATGAAAATTTTGGTGGCTAAATATGTAATAAATATAAAGAAGTATATCAATCATACAAATAAACCTAAAATATACTGTAAAATATGAAATTTTCTTGAAAACAAAACGAAAAAGAAAAAGATAAAATTACCTCAACAGATGGTGGTGATGGAGAGGCTTGCGTTTGATTTGCCATTTTATCACTGCATGCAAGAAAAAAAAATTATATTCTACGTAAGTCATTAGAAACAATTAGCTAATTGTTTACTACGATGATCATATGTTATGATTAAAAAAATATTATAATCAAGAACAAAAGTTTTTATAATCAATTTTTTTTACAAATACTTTCGTTTAAAAAATAATTTGTAGCTAAAAGTTGAAATGAAGATAAAAATGTAAGATAACAAGAAAAAACTTACAAAAGCTGAAGAACTCAATTGTGAAAAGTGAAGATTATTGTTAACGTGAGGTGAGATGCTGATATTTATAAGCTTTTTTATATCATTAAAATTTTTAATTAAAGATAATATCTATAAATTAAAAAATTTATAAACAACAAATTATTTCTACCGAGAAATCTATTATACTTTTTTAAAAGTTTAAATTTATAGTGTATATCTCAATAACAGTATTTTAAAAACTAATATTAAATATTTTTTGGAGATTTTGGTTGGGGTAAACTCTAGATTTGTCAGCGTTATAACGTGTAGAAAATTGAGGAAGTTACAAATTTTTACCACAGGTGTGGCACATCTTTGATTCACATTTGATTGAGTGGAATATCACTACGGGACTCCGTAACTCGAGGAAAAATGTTATAACAATCACACTTTAACTGACCGATCGCATGTGATTATTGAATTATTGGAAAGTATTTGTAAAAAAAAATTATTATAAAAAAAGGGGTTTTGGTCCACATGAAGAGGACCGAGCCTGAGTGAGACATTGAATTAGTGTTCAACAATATTGTCGGGTATGACGATTTATAAATCTTAAGACATCAGACAGCAGATCGACTAAGCTGCCCGTACCCCCTCACACAAGGCAGCGATGGTACATAAGTCCGTCTCTGTACCCTGCACCCTAACGTTTAATATGCTCGACTATATATATATATATATATATATATATGCATATATAATATATAACTAACATTTACTATTTAGCATGTACAATCAATATGGTTGGATAATCTATATTTCTATCTCTAATTTAAAAACAAAACTATCTAGACACGATCAAAGAAAACAGATTATATTTAATACTATCTTTCATATAAGAAATTCTAAGTGAAAGTATGGCTTTTTCGGAATGGCCCCTCACTTTAGCCTTAATGACGATGAACAATATGCATTGAACAGATCAGCCAGAGTTCAAAAAGTTGAGGTCAGCCAGAGTTCAAAAAGTTGAGGTCAGATACTTAGAAGACACGCTTCAGGATCTTCTGGGTTCTGCAGGCCTCACTTCTGGTTGAGGGCAACCCAGCGCTTCTAGGACCTTAGAAACGGCCTCACCAATCCGCTCCTTAAGAGAAGATAGACTCCATGTCTCACTCAGGCTAGGTCCTCTTCATGTGGACCAAAACCCCTCAGTAGCTTCTTCTCAATCAAGGAAGTGAAATATGAAACCTGCAAGGAAGAAAAAGGTAGCGGATAAACTGCCGGTTAAGAAAAGGATTGTCAAAAGGCTTTCTCAAGAGGTCAGTTTCAAAAAGCAAAAAGTCTGTAAAGCTTAGAATTCTCCTGAAGAAAACTCATTGTAAACAATCTTACAGCCACAGAGAAGGAAGCATCGGATTCACAGGGTACGTCAAACCAGACTATCAAGCTCATCCCTGCCATTACCAAAAGTCTACTGACTTGATCTTTCTCATGGAAACCAAACATCAAGATGAAGATGTATTTCGGCTGTAACAAAGCACATATTATAACCATAACTCTATTCTTCCGATTGGTCTTGAGTGGTGATCTTACTCTATCTTGGAGAGAACACTTACAAGTAGACATCTTACATTTTTCTGCAGACATTATTCATGTAAGAATTAATGCTAATAACAAGAACTTTTTGTTTTCTTCATTTATGGTGCACCAAGAAAAGAAGACAAAGCTGATTTCTGGGCTAAACTTGATGAAATTGGAAGTAGTAGAAGTGTAGCCTCGCTGCTAACAGGGGATTTCAATGACTAGTTAGACAATACTGAAAAGATTGGTGGCCCCCTCTAATGGAAAGACTCTTTTCTCTCCTTCCTTAACTTTGTCTCTCAACATGGTCTTTGGAATTTATAATTTTTGGACAACGCACTTTCTTGGTGAGGAACCAGATATTTTGAGGAATCACTTTCTTTGGTGAGTCATTTTTTGTCGCTTATCATGATTTTGTTAGTTACTAATTTAAAAGGATTAAACTATATATAATAAAATATTAATAGCATGGAATTTATATAACTGTTTATAGGTTAAAATTATTTTTAAGTGGTACTTGGGTGGTGACCTGTTACAAGCTTTTGTTCTAAGTTTGAAGGGATGTATAGATCTCGATACATAATTTCTTAGTGTATTGAGCCAAGATTGATGGTTTATCTCGAGCCAAGATTGATCGTTATCGAAACTGATGACTAAAAAAACAACAATCACAAAAGAGTATATTATGAATTAGGTCTCTACCCGATTACAATTTATTAGAAAATCGTTGGTCAGAGTTGCACGTTTTCGATCCAGATTCCATGAATATATTACTATATCATCGCTAAGATAATAGCCAGCAACTCTTTTGTCTTACTTGATTTTCTTTTCCATCCATTTTTAATTAATGATTACCCATGAGATGCTCAAGTGTATATAATATAAACGAAGACAAGAAAAGTGTAAAATATTCTTAAGCTGTCCAATTCACAACTCCTATAATAATAGTTTCACAAAAACTAGTGCGGCTCATGTTCGCACTTAACTTATCCTTACGAAAAAAAGGAAGAATCGGATCAGAAGAAGAAGAGTATAATGGAGAGACAGAAAAGCATGGAAAGTGGTTTACTCAGGAAGAGTCTCAGCATAAGAGAAAGGAAACATCCTAATGACGACGGTTATCTGGAGACCGGTTTATCATCAAGGAGACATCCAAATCATAAAGAAGTGAAGAAACATCAAAACGAAGATGGTGAATGTTCTGTTACGACTTCTGTTTGCCTTATCACCTTTATCGTCGTCACTGGCTCTTTCTGCGTTGGTTGTGGTGTGAGTAAGCTATCAGTTCTTGGTTTCAATTCAAATTTGGTTCCTAAATTACATTTTATTACGCAATAACCATTGTTATTAGTATTTAATTGCCAACAATTAATGGATAGATTGTTAACGGTGTGTTACTAGGCACTTTTCATCGTCGTTGACCTGTTCACATGTTGGAAAAACAGTTTACCGACATAATTTTAGGCATTTACGGAGGAGATTACCATCGTAAATGAGTGTGTTACTAGTATAATGTTCCTAATGTTTTTTTGTTCTTTGCTATTGCGATCCTCTTTTTATTTATTTTTTGCTATCAAAATTATATCGATTTTAGACTAATTCAGGTGGACGTATCGATTTTGCAGGTCGGTTATTCTTCAGTTGCCCAACATGGAATTATCAATGAGTTATCTCTCTCCATAGCAGAAGTAAGTCTACCATAGTGTATATATGAACTGAATTTTAATTTTATTTAGTTACAATGTTTTGTTAATTAAAAGTTAATTAGACTTTCATGTTAGAAAGTAGCTTATTTGGTTACAGTATTTGCCCTCACTGCAAAAAAAAAAAAAAAAAGACAGAGTTCATAACACTTAAATTTAGGGTTTAGTTTTGTGCTATAACTATTAAATGAAAGATAAAATCACATATATATATATATATATATATATATATATATATATAAAAGAAAAAATATAGTTTGTTCCATTTCTACAT
>OVBI01002824.1:0-16468 GCA_900406495.1 Sisymbrium altissimum
TATATATATATATATATATATATATATATATATATATATATGTATATATATTGTTATTTCCTGCCAAAATTTCAACAAATACTTAACAAATTTTAAAAAGAAATATTCGAGAATACATATAGAAGTTATGTATACTAAAAATGAATAAATTTAAAAAATTCAGTTTTAACATACACTATTAAAAATACTTATGGTACTAACTAACAAATTGATGGGATTAATTGATAGAATACAAAAAAAATTCTCTATAGCATTATTGGAATTTTATCATCCACAAATTCTAGAATTTTGTATTATTGCGCATAATTTTTTATATAAATTTGAGAATTGAGATTTAGCAATTTAAAAATACAGAAATTTTCGGACATAAGATAAGCCTAAAATTTTTAGTAACTTAATGAAAAATGAAATGACAAAATAATTGAGTACCTTATATTTTCATTTTGAAGAAAATTATATTATTATTATATAACGATTATTAAAAAAAATTTGGAAAATTTAATATAGTAATTAATCAATATAAAATAGATTAATAATGAGATTTCTATGATTTTTCTCACATCCTAATAATTACAATCAATTATTTCATATTACATATTTTTATTATTTATTTATATATCAAAATTGATCAATTTTTCCCCCAATAAATAGAGACTTGGTTTATTTGATTCGGACACCAAAAAAAAATCCATATTTTTAACTTCAATTTTCTATTTATTTTTTATCAATGCGGCTTCAAAAACAACAAACCAAAAAAAACAAAGATATTATATGTATTCATTTCTCTTATTAAAAGAAATCAGACCAGCCGCTTGCGTTAGTAGTATAGAGTTTGTCCATGATTATAATTAAATAACTAAAATTCGGGATCTCACACCTTCGATAGAAAGACTACTAAGGATCAATAATAGATCTATTATTTGTCTTGGCCATAAACCTGCAAAATGAAGAGCTATAAAGGTTCAGTATTGATCAATTGCAAATACTATATTATATAAAATTTGAATATACTTTGATCTAAATTCAATCGCTTCTCTTATCCACAGATTGAAAAAGAAATCAGATCAGCCACTTGCGGACAAGCATATCGTTTTGGTATATTGAACACCTGTGAATTTAATCAGCATGGAGTGCTAATCAATTTAATCAGCAAGTTCACCACTGTTTCTATATAGCTTAACATGGTAGATTTATTACCTATCTCTTTTTCGAAGTTCCAGAACCATAGGAGACAGACCATACCGCATTTACCTTTATGGATCCATTCTTCATAGAACCTTCGAGCAATAGATCCATAAGCCTCGCAGGATATCATGTCATCGCTGAAAAATAGATATTCTATTTTTCATTAATCGTGTTTTGTGTCTAATTAATCAGACGACACGAATTTTGAATTGAATTAAGAAAAACGTGTTCTTACTTGTCATCAACCAGACTGAATGCTAATTTGTAAGGCTCTTCATTATCACGTACAGGTTCTTCCCTACGAAGATTTCCAACGGCGCATATATATCCCATTACATCTGATTCCAGGATAAAAGATGGCTTTACAGATTGTTATTAGAAATTATTACAGATATAAAAACGTGTTTGTGTTATATGTCTCACCAGTGAGTACAAAAGTGTCAACTTTATTCTTTAAAACATCGAGCAATCATGAGGGGTTGACGAACATGTTGTCCGAGATTGGGCTGAGGTAGCATACAGCCGTGGTTGGAACCAACACGATCTCGCATTTGTGATTGGATAGTGTAATGATGCTAAGAGCACGTGCCACTTTAAAACCAAATATGAACCTCCATTCACCCTCAACGAAGTTCTTCCCTAAATCTTGTACGAGATTTGGAGTTATGGTGCCACCAATTCTATCGCCCTGTTTCCAAAACAGAGTCTGTATAATAACCCAATTTTCTACATGTATTCGCATCCGTTTGTTATTGTGATGAGAATTAAGATAGACAATGGACTGTTCAAAATCGTGTTTAAATGCAACCAAGAATTATTCGGGCGGCAGATAGACGATAATATTATCCTCCTATCAAATGCAAAAAGATTATTTACCTCTTCGTCGCACAACATCATTTTTATATAAGATTCACCGTTTGGAAGAACCTTGGTCCACAGCCTCAGTATCTTAACAGTGATTTCCCATACTGTACCCACACTAATTAGATCTATGACGGCGTCTCTCGGTACTCTGTGTTCCATGTAGACTGAATTGAGAGCAATTCAAAGCTGACTTCTTTCTTTGGAGAACTCTTCGACTGACTTTTGAAAAACACAAGTAAAAACAAAATTCAAGACGATGGTTTACCTTTGAAAAAGACAAGGTCAAAAAACAATTGAAGACGACGGTTTGTCTAACAAGACATCTTTTTACATTTATCGAAACTTTTCGTGGTATAATTAATGTTACTTTTGTTGGATAAAAAAAATATAGTGAAATACTTATTTTTGCCTTTTCATTTTTGTTTTTTAAATAACATGAAAACAAAAAATAGTATTGGTTGTAAATATTTATGTAGCTGCTGATACGTTGTTTGCTTGCGTCATGTCTACATGTTGATTTAACGAATGCTCATTTTTACCATCTTTTTAAAAAAAAAACAAAAATATTTGTTCTACCACAGTTCTCCTACTGGTCATGAGAAAATAAAGAAAATAGGTGAATGGTGATTTTTATGCAGGAGGACTACATGCACTGATGAACTGCTACTCTCCTGCCCCACTGGTTTTTTATTAAAAAAGAATAATATCTTTTGCTAAACATATCTGTAGAGAAACATTTTGTGAGAGTTTAAGAAACCGTGTTTAATCATCTGGTAGCTATGTTCTCGAAATGATTTAGCAATTAGTATAAACGTTAAATTAATTTTGCCGTATTAAAAAAACAAAAAAAGGATCTGCATATCGAAGAGAGATCCAAACCTAAGTATGTCCTCTTTATCGATATTGCATCTGGCAGAAGATTGGATGGATCCCTACTCAATATAATGTAATTTATAGCACGGTTTATGTAGAATAAAATCACTCGTAGCACCACTCACTCAAAGTCTTTACTCTTTATAAACACATTACTAAAATTATATTCTATATCATATTACAATAAATTCACAACATCTTCGGTTTTTTTTCAACTTCTTCTTCTGTTAAAACTAAAAGAGATATGATGGCATCGATGCTTCTTTCCTTACCCATAAATTTACTTGAATCTATCGTTGTTCGCGTATCAAAGTGATCTATAAAAGATCACTTCAATATGAAGATGACATCCAAAGCACTCAGAGATATTTCTGAATTTCCTTCTGTGTATGCATTGGTAGATCTCTTCGATCTCGATCTTGATAATTGGAATAACGACATGGTTTTTATGAAAGAGTGTTATGATCATGGTAATCCATGTGCTGTTTATATGAAAGGTTGTCAAGATTATTTTAGGTTTGATAAGCATGAGGAAGGGTTGGCTAATAAATTGGCTGCAGATCAAGGATCTATGTTTGCTCTCTATACCTATGGAATGTTGAAGTTTATACTATGGGATGACATTACTCATCTCTGTCTATTCACCAGGGAGTCTGTTCGGTCAGTCAGCTCTGATTTTGTAAATCGTCGAAGGGGAGGTCATCTTAATCTACCTGCTTTGGCGGAATTGAAGATCTTATTTGAACAAGAGTTGTTTCATACTATATACACCTGTAATTGTGCTCCTTGCGATGTACGGTACTATTGGTACATAGAGGAGATGAAAGGTCCTGAGATATGTGATCAATGTTTCTGGACGATAGAGGTTGGGATATTCTTTGAGTTTTTTTAGTTCTTTGGCAACTCCAATCCAACGGTAAAACTGCATATATAGTGTTTTTTGTGGTCCAACCAAATGGTAAAACAGACAGCATATTTTAATTTTTGGTGTTTTGTGAATAGTATCGCACCATTCAATGAAGAGATGATTTGACTCTGACTAACCAGGGAGCATGTATGCATCTTCCTGTATCTTGAATGAATAACATTTGTGTACATTTAATATTTACAGCTCCTATATGTCATTTACACGTTTCATCCCAACATCTTACCACCCATCGTTTACGATCACACTTTTTTACCACATAACGAAAATTGAATAGGGGGCACACACTTACATTACATTACAGGAACTCATGTACTGTTTGGAGTGTTGATTCATTTATATCAGTGTTGTGTTACGAACTCGTGTACATGCATCGGTGTACCATTAAGTTTGATTAAATTTTATACACATGAAACGATAACTTTATCATCTGCTTCACATCTACCGTTATGTGCCACACGCTTGCCTTTTGACTGCTGTTACTATGCTTCCGTTTCCCTTCCGTTTCCCTTCCATCTGCTATTAGTTTACTAACATATTCCTTATGTCTGCTTTTAATCTGCTTACATTTCCCTTATATCTGCTTTGAATCTGCTTACATTTTCTTTATATATGCCGTTAATATGCATACATCGGCAGGTTATAAGGGTAGCGTTGGTATTTAGAAAATATGAAGTCTTTTTCTCATTTTCCTTCTCAAAAGTTCACTTTTGGGATTAATATCGCAAAAGGGGTCATTTTTAGGCATTTAACACTATAACACAAAATAGGGTAACAATAGAATTAATTAATTCTCTACATTGTCTTCTGTTTGGTTCTATTATTACAGCCCAGTTTGCTGACTGCTGTGATCATCGGCTCCCTAGCATGCGGAGAAGTACCTGAGGATTGGGCAGGAGGAAGCATAGACTTTCTTGCATTCTCCAACAATCTTTCACACTAATTCATCATCCTTAGCAGTACAAAAACGCAGATTTTAGAGAGAGAAGGCAGAGCTCTTTTTCTAGAAACTTAAAATGAGAAATTATAAGAAGGAAGAAGGGGTGAAGGCTTATTTATAGAAGGGAGCGTAGATCCCACCAAAAAAGATCGGTTAAAAGAAAATCAGAAAAGGAAAATATTTTTCATATTTCGAAAAGAATTTCAGAAAAACCTATGTTTTCCCGAAAACGGAAGAAATTGGGGAAGGATGCATACACAATCTGCAGGAAGCCAAAACTTAGCCAAGCCAGTCGGTCAAAGTGCTGCCATCCGTCCGACTCGGCATGATTTCCTTCACAATCAGCATCTTTTGCTCGATCATCTCCCCTAACACCGTTTGGCTTGGCCCAATTCTCTCTCTCATCTCTTGGTCATTAACTCAGAAGCATCGGGGCAGGATGCAAAAACCCATCCGGCTCGGCAATTCCCCGACCAGCTCAGCTTTGTCTTATATATCTTGCCTTGATCTTTTACCTCAAACGCCGAGGCAATATGCAAAACACTGACCAGCTCGGCATCATGGTCGATCGGCTTAGCCGAAACTTTCTGTCTATTGTCTTCATACAAAAACTTTCAAAAAATTTATCCTAAACATTTTAACGGAAAAAACTTTTACAAAAAAACTTTTAAAAAACTTATCCTAAACAGTTTTTGGAAAACTTGTACAAAAAAATTTTACAAAAAGAAACTATCTAAAAACTTATCATGAACAAGTATTTTCGAAAAAAGCTTTTACGGGAGTTTCGAAAAAGTTATCCCGAACAAAAAAAAACTCGGCCAAGCGTCAACTGTCGCGGTTGGCTCAGCCTCAAAACTCGGCCAACCATCGGCCAGCACATCCAGCTCGGCCCAAAAACATGGCCAAACGTCGACCGGCTCGGCCTCAAGCTAGACATCAGTCTGTTTTCGGAAAATAAATTCTGAAAAACTAAACTTAAACAGTTTTTCGGAAAAAACCTTTGCAAAAATTTTCAACAAAAAAAAAAACTTAAAATAAATAGTTTTTCGGAAAAAAAAAAATCAATATATGCTCGAGCATACTTGGACCCTTAAGCCGCACTTAACAACTAAGCCATCTTAAAGATTTCATCCTAAGAATTAGGATAACGGAAATCGGGTACTAAAATAGTTTATCTCCTTAATCATGTATTACCCTTCTTAGTTACCGTATCACTATCATACCTGAAACTGACAAGCTGGAGGGCTAAATGTTGGGGACTAAACCCCCACTTCTGGAATTAATGGCTAAAAATGTTTAAATATCGAAAAAACTCTCATATTTAGATATTTTTAGATAAAAAATGATATTCAGAAAGGTATACGAAAACTACTTTTCATATAATTTTCGATAAACCGATAAAAATCGCGATTCCCTGAACTATTGATATCGGAAAACTAAACATCCCGACCAAAGACCCATACATTGTTCTCTTTCAGATTGATCGGCCCGGCCGTCAGACAATGCAGCTTTAGACGCCGAGTCGGACGATCTCCCGTCGAACAGACCGCATCCCGCACTTGAATCCAGACACCATGCCGGACGGACATCACATCTTGTCTCAGTCGATACGGTCGGCATGGCTGTCAGTCTCTGCCTCTCCCATGATGGCCAAGCCAAACGAACGATATACCGTGCGCCCCGAATGTACCGTACCCCACACATGCGTCAGGATGCCGAGCCAGATGTACATCGCGCCCTGTCTCGGTCGATACGGTCGGCTCGGCCATCCATCTCTGCCTCTCCCGTGAAGGCCGAGCTGGACGAACGTCGTGCCGTGCGCACCAAACCGACTACATCCTACGCATGTGTCCGGACGGCGAGCTGGACGTGCGTCGCGTCCCGTCTCGGTTGATATAGTCCGATAGGCCATCTGTTTCTACCTTTTCCATTACGGCCAAGCCGGACGAGCTTCATGCCATGCGCCCCGAACGACCGCGTCCTGCACACTGCCTCTGGATGCGAACTACTGAGTAAGAGGAGAGAAGTCCCGAGGAGACCAACCGGCTTGGCCATTTGCCTCTCCAAAACCAGCCAGACCGGATGATGCCACCATCCTAATCACAGTCAGCTCAGTCATTCTCTTCTGCTCAAGATGTTTGGCCGAGCCGGTCTTTCCCCCGTATCGATCGTGCCTTTTCTTCGTCTTCGAAAATTATTTCGAGGACTTATCGATGTTTTCATTGACTTCTCTATGTTTTCTCGAAACTTCTCTATGTTTTATGGGAAACATCGTAACGTTTTTATTTATCGAAAACGGTAAGGCGTTAACTTACAATATTTAGTTGGTTCATTTTACTACGAACAACGATTAACAAATGTTGGTTCCTTCTGCAGACTTTTTCTTCCATCCTAAAATATTGACGAGAAATTTCGATCATGCTAACGCCAATATAACAATGAGATTGTCTGATATGTGATTGTTCTGTTAATTTTTTTTTCTTTTGTACACAGATGCAGTGAGTACATGTTAAAGTTCATGGGATCACACATGCGTGAAAGAGGAAAACAAACAAAGACTCGGTAAAGGTGCGAGCAAACAGGAAAACACAAACGGAATTATGGTTATGTACTTCACTATATTTGACCGTCTATTCTTCTGTTTTCACATTGTTGGGTTCCTTAGGATTGAAGAACGAATCAGAGAAGAAGCTAACTGTTTTGCAGTTTATATGGCTCAGCAGGATAAGTGCTTCACGACGAGACAGGTACAATCAGATTTTTTTTTCGCCAACAATACAAATGAAATTTAAAGCGATGACATTATCTAATAGGGTAGTCCAGAATCAACATATAATTAACACTTCTGAAAGTTGGGTTCGAGCAATGCATGCTAACTTAATTAATCTACTTCGTTAATATGCAATTCAAGATTAATTCTTCGCCAGTAGTACAACTAGATTTTCTAGAGCTGACTTTTATTATATTTTTGAACATTCTTTGTCTGAATCATTTTGGATTTTCAGCTCTACTTGTGATGTGATGTGTTTGAACTTTTTTTTTTTTACATTACATTTGTTTCTACCATTTCATCACCTGTCTAGCCTCATGTATTAACTATTCCGTCTATTCATTTGGTTTGTACTAACAAACAAGAACATAACCCATGCTTGCGCGGAATAATTCCGTTTCTCCACCTTTTTATGATTTGATTTGAGGAAATTTGGTTTGATTTGTTACTATTGATGTAATAATTAAATTTTATTAAATAGGATAATGATATAATTTAATTGATTATAAGTTTATTTATTAATATATGTAGTTGTATTTTATGAGTTACGTTTTCGATCATCTTGCGTAAAATGGACATTTAGTTATTTGTTTCGGTTCGATTCAGGTTATTTGTTGGTCCAAGAAACAGAAAATTACTTCATATTTTGTTATTATATTTTCTGTATTAAATTATTTTATAAATTAATTTATGATTCTAAAATTTTGTTTTATGAGTTTTATTTTAATCTAAAGGTAATTATTGTATTATTTGTTTATCAAATATTTTTAAATTTAATATTTTTTGAAAAATAGATTTATGATATAATAAAACAAAATAATCCAATATTTAATATGAACAAAATAATGTAGAATAATATTTTGGTTGATATAAAAAAAACCTGAGTCTTATTTTTATTTTATTTTTATAATTTTAGATATTTGTGTTTGTTGGAGATATGATCTGATTTTCCTAGGATTTTACTAAATTTATGCTAATAATAATCTGATTAAATATAATTATGCAAAATAATTAAAATAATAAAAATAATTAACAGGTTAGTTTGTCAAAAGGAATATCTTTTGCCTGTTGTCAAACAATCTCAGTGGCATTTCTTGTAAATATAAGGTTTCTTTTGATATTTTTAAAAAGTATCTTGCCATTTAATATTATAGAAATATATCTTTATGGGTCTAACTTAGTTCTGAGCATTTTAACCGAAATCGAACCGAATTTTTATGAAATACTGATTGAATCTTCAGTTGAAGATTTATAGATATCAAAATTGAAGCAGAACCAAAACGAAAACCAAACGAATATCTAAATACCCAAAATATAATTTATATACCTAAATATATTGGTTATATATAGATTTAAAATAACCAAATAAGTAAAATTAACTGAATATTATTAAAAAAACTAAAATATCCAAAATTACCTAATGTTTTTATCCAAAATATTAGAAAAATCCAAAAATATCCGAAAATATCCGAAGTTATCTGAAATTATCTGATATTTTACCTGAATTATTTGATATTTTTACCCGAATTATCTGAAAATATCAAAAAACCAGGATCCGAACCGGAACCAAACTGGATCCAAAAAGTTTACGGATATTAGTCGGTTCTCTATTAAATTATCTGAACCGAACTGAAACTGAAAGAACTGAACCGAAATCAAAAGAACTGAACCAAAATCGAAAAAATTGAACCGAAATCGAACCAAATTTTACAAAGAACCGAATGATTCCTAAATCTCTTTACCCGAAATATCCGCAAATCGAAAGAATTGAACCGAAGCGAACTGATCTGATTACCCGAAAGCCCATGAGCAGTTTGATTGTATAGTTAGAGTAAAAGAAAATAAGTGAATTCTTTATTTTGTTCATTTAATTTAAATCTTATCAATTAAGATAAAGTAAATAATAAAATATTTTCAATTCATTTACTCTGATAACAGAAGGAAAAACTTTAAAATAAAGTAAATATTCATTCCATTTTTATTAGGTGAAAATGTTTTAATAAAAATGTTTACTAACTAGATGTAAACTTATTCTTAGGGTGTATTGCCGTTAATCAAAATTTACGGATGCGTGGAATTAAATGTGATAAACAGTGTGTACGGTGTGGGGCAGTGGAAGAATCGATTAATCATGTTTTTTCGAGTGCCCTCCAGCAGTTCAAACTTGGGCTATATCTAGGATCCCCTCGAATCCAAATGTCTTTCCAATGACATCAGTATTTGCAAATCTAAATTTTCTTTTTTGGCGTCTTCCGAATGAGGTTTTATACAGTTTTTATCCCTGGATTTTATGGTATATTTGGAAAAGTCGTAATGATAAACTATATAATAATAAGGATTGGACACCGCATGAAATAGTATGTATGGCAGAAACAGAAGGTAAAATATGGGAAGAGGCCCAATTATCAGAGGAAGGGTTACACTCCCGGGTAAAAATTTCTCCACAGGAAATGGTTGGTTTTGCTGAAAAGAAGGTTCAGCAGATGTTTTGGTAGGAACACGTAATTTGAATCGTAGTCTGTCACCTTTACATGCAGAAATGGAGGCTTTGCTATGGGCAATGAAATGTGTAGCTCCTTCCTATTGTCAAGTGACTTTTGCGAAAGACTGCTCTGAAGTGATAAAAATGATTATCACCCCTAGGGATTAGCTTGCTTTCTCACAGTATCTGGAAGCTTTCGAAGAATAGAAAGGATGCTACGAGGTTTTCAATTTACGACTCATCCCTCGCGCACAGAATCAAAAGGCGGATAAATTAGCACAAAGTGCTCGGATCCACCCTACATCAATGACATATATCGATTATATCCCACCAGTTTGAGTTGATCGTTTTATTTAGATGTTTATTTATGTTGACAAAAAAAAATGTAAACTTTTTCTTCTTTTTTTATCTTTTCTTTTATACCTTTTTACTGTAATTCTAAACCAATCATACCCTACCCCTATGTGTACTGACTTGATTTTCACTACTCGGAATAAAATATAAGGAAAAAGTTCATTTTCCCATTCCTACTAATTTCCTACCAAATGATTCCATCGAAAATCGATCGTTGAAAGTTCAACTGGTGGTCCGAAAATAAGTGGGACAGTTCCCATCGAAATATCTGTCAGGAAATTGGTGGTCCGAATGTTTTCATGGAAAACAATATCACAGAGACGTCAACCAAGTTTGTTGAATAGAAAAAAAAAAAAAAAAGAGACGTCAACCAAGTCTTCCAGTCGAATTTTATAGTCAATGATGGACCAAGGAGAACAAGTCCATTATTGTTAAGAGTGTCAGACATAAGAATAAAAATATAAATATTTAAACTGAGAAAAGAAGTTTTATGTGATTATTGTCAAATACCAACAATTATTATCGCCTGTAAATATAGTGTTTGCGTTTATTAGCGGGAGAATCAATTAATCCATAAGTATTCTCAGAACATATGTAAAAAAGAGATACAGATAATATCGCGAAACTCCAATCAGGACCGGTCCGTAATGTTTTGGCGCCTAAAACCCAAAAGAAATTTTGTTTAGCCCATTCCTTCAACAAAATTTAATATCAAAGATTTGCTTTATCTGAAGATTGAACTCCTCACACCTAACCCAAAATAACACTACTTAACCACTATACCACAAGCTTTAGGTCAGGGTCGGCACTGCTCCAATAAGCACAAACCTGGTCAGGCTCGGCGGAGAGAAGAAACAAGTGAAAGGGTTGATTAGAAAATTATTTTAAAATACTTTTTTTTTAGAATTATATATATATATATTTGATTCGGATCCACGCTCGGAGCACTGGGAATGTTTAAGTTTTTTTTTTCTTATCGGCATTTCATTAAAGCCAAAAGACATCGAGTTGAAATGATACACGATTTAAACTCAATAATACTGGTCATACATAAACAATATATTTAATAAAAATAATTTTATAATATTATAAATTTTATATAATTGAAAATTTAATATATTTTCTTACAATAATATGAAATTTTAATGTTATCTTTACATTCGCTAATAATATAATAGACTATATCCCGTATTTAAGATGAGATTTCTTTTAATGTGTAGCTTTTTTCTTAAAATAATTTGTATTTGTAAGTTTAAAAGTTTAAGATATGTTAACAATTTTATTCTTGTATAGATATATTTGATAGTATCAATATGTTATGAGAGAATATTGTATTTTTAATTGATTTTTTTATACTTATTAAAGTTATATTTTAAAAAAAATTATAATTTGAGATTTATTGATAATTTCATTTTGAAGTATATCATGAAATTATATAGTCCATTCTATTAATTTTATTTTTAATTTCTAATATTTTATAATTAAATATATATTTTTATGTATATTTAAGAAATTTAAGATATGATAGACCGCTTATCAAACTTATCATTTTTAATTATTTTTAATTTTGTTTCATAATTAAAATAATTTGATTAGTCTTTTTAATCTATTTTTAATTGTCTAAATATTTTACATAATTTAATAAAACAAACTATAAAATCCTGTAATTATAAAAACATAAACATGTCTTACTATGTGAATAATATATATATATATATGTATATATATATATCAAATTAAAAATACAAAAATATATTTTTATGCTATTTTCTGTACATATTTACCAAATATATTTTTATGTTATGTTCTGTGTATATTTACCAAAATTTGATTTTATATTTTATAAGAATAATTGATTTATTATGTTATTTAATTATATTTATTATTTCATTTAATATATACATATATATTGTTTTTATTATTATTATTATTGTTTTAATTAAATAGAGAAGTGGGAGCCATTATTTTAAATTGTTTAGATACACATGTAATTAATATATTTTAATTACGGTAATTAATCTCTACATAACCATATGTCATAAATTGTATGAAACCTATTATAGTCTACATATATAATTAGTCTAAAATACCCTTAATAAAATGCTAAATATTCAATGGCATCTTTTGTAAATCAGATATGAGAGTAAGGTTTTTTTCAAAAATATATTCTCTTTTAATAGAATAGATATATTTAATAATAGAGATAATAAATAAAGTTTGATGGTTTTTTAGTTAGAGTAGTACTTATTATACCTTTTTAGTAGACTAATAGTTTATTGGGCTTTTCTTAGTAATATTTATGGATTATTAAATAATTATTAATAAAATTCTACGTTTAATTATATTTAAAATTCTAAACAATAAATTAAATAACAAAAAAAAAATTTGTATCGTCATCGTTTTATCTCCGTTTCTAATTTTTCTTTCGACATTGTTTTTCTTAAAACTTACAACGTATTAAAGTATATAATCAATTTATTATTTATGCTTATTGTAGTCAAATGATTATCAATTAAGATATATATGATTAAAAGATTTGATTACATGAATTAATGAATGATTTTGGTAGAAAAAATGCTAAAAAGTTATATCTTAATTAACAGGGCCGGTCTTTCACATAAGCCATATAAGGGGTCACTTAGGGCCTCTACCACTTCTAAAATCTCTTCCACTGTTAAGATTACTGAATCAATTATTTCATCAGCTTGAATCTATGAATTTTACCATTGTCACGACCGTAAAATCTAAAAACACTTCCACCATCACTACCATGTCATGCTCGACGACATGTCTATAACCACCAGTCCACCATGGTCACCTCCATATACAATGTTACTTTATTTAACTCAGTAACTCTTTTCACCATGCTTCATCAGGCTTAAGGCCTTCAAATTGGTTGGACCCGCACTGTATCTTAATAATATTTTTTTTTTTGTTACTTTTTAACTTTTTATAAATAATTGATAAATTTGGGTTTTTAAAAAAATGAAATTTTAATGTATTTTGATATTATTATTATATTGTAAGATAAAATTTGTAAAGGAGCATATATTTTATATTGGCTTACAATAAAGTAAAACATTACTCCGACGCTGGCTCAATTTCATTAATGATTCAAATCTCATTAGGGATAATCATAGGCCAAAGCAAGTTCAAGAGTTTCTGTAAGAGTCTGTCCCTCCGCTACCAAGGAAGACCGGACAAATATGAAAGTCTTGAAATGGTGAGTGATGAAGACAGGCATCTTTGAGACTTTGTTTTTTTTTTTTTTTTTCTTGGACAACTTAGACTCAATAGTAACAATTAACGTGAAAATTTTTGTTTGGATCGACATACATAAGAAAATCAAAAATATTTATTGCTGGACAGTCATGTGGGTCAATGCGGCTTGTGGAGTTATTTGCCTATAGTTTTATCTTCATAAAACTCTCTTTCGGAGAACGAGAAAGCAACACCTTATTTTAAAAAGCTTGTATAATCATGAAGCTGTTTCTTTTACTTGCTTTCAATACTCTCACCTTACTCAAAATTTTGGACGCGGGCTTTTTCGTTGAAGCGTCCAAGGTTGTTGGCAACACTGATAGAGAAGCATTACTTGCATTCAAGTCTCAAGTCTCTGAAAACAAAAGAGTTGTCTTGGTCTCGTGGAATCACTCTATTCCACTCTGCCAATGGAAAGGTGTTACGTGTGGCCGTAAACACAAAAGAGTTACTGGTCTAGACCTTGAAGGGTTGAAACTTGGTGGGATCATCTCACCTTCAATAGGTAACCTTTCTTTTCTCAGATCTTTAAATCTTGGAGATAACTCTTTGGGTGGTACCCTCCCAAAAGAGGTGGGAATGTTGTTTAGGCTTCAACAGTTGAATATGAGCTTTAATACACTTGAAGGAGTGATACCAACAAGCCTCTATAACTGCTCTAGATTGGTAACCCTTAATTTCAATTCAAACCTTCTTGTACAAGGTTTTCCTTCTGAGCTAGCATCGCTATCTAGCCTTAAAAATTTGTTTCTTTCTAAGAACAAATTTTCAGGGAGGTTTCCCACATATTTAGGAAACCTAACATCACTCAAACGACTTTCCATTGCATATAATCAAATGGAAGGAGAGGTACCAGATACAATAGGTAGATTGACCCATATGATCTATCTCCAACTTTCTCTAAACAATCTCTCAGGTGTTTTCCCTCCAGGAATTTATAACTTATCCTCACTTGGGATTTTATCCATTATTGGCAATCATTTCTCGGGTAATCTTAGGCCTGGTTTTGGAAATATGCTTACAAAGCTTGAGGAATTGCGTTTGGGTATAAACTATTTTTCAGGAGATCTTCCCGAAACAATATCCAATATCTCGACCCTTACAGTGCTAGAGACTTCACAAAACCATTTCATGGGAAGTGTCCCCATTAGTTTTGGAACTTTACACAATATTAAATATCTGGGGCTTAGTGCTAATTCTTTCGGAAACAACTTAGTGGGAGATCTTGAATTTCTTAGGGCTTTGGTAAACTGTACTCAACTGCAAATGTTAGATATTAGTGACAATAGACTTGGAGGAGAATTGCCAGTCTTTGTAGCCAATCTTTCCACTGAGTTGACTGAATTATACCTTGGACAAAATCTCATATCTGGAAGCATTCCTCATGAGATTGGGAATCTCATAAACCTGCAATCACTTGTCATGGAAAACAATGTGTTGACAGAAGGAATACCAGCATCGCTTGGGAAGATTTCAGGATTAAATTTTTTGTCACTACACTCAAATAAATTGTCAGGAGAGATACCAGTGAGTCTTGGAAACATCACTCGGTTAGAGACTGTCCATTTTTCCAGCAATAGTCTTGAAGGAAGCATTCCTCCGAGTCTTGGAAACTGTCGATTTCTGTTATCTCTTCAGCTTGCATCTAATAGGTTAAATGGCATTATACCTCAGGAAATCTTGCAAATTGAGTCTCTTGTTCACTTGGATCTGTCAAAAAATTTGTTCACTGGTCCTTTTCCAAAAGATGTTGGAAGATTAAAATTCCTTGTTGGGCTATCTGCTGCAAACAATAGATTTTTTGGAAACATCCCTGAGACAATAGGAGATTGTCTATCCATGGAAGAACTTTACCTAGGAGGAAATGCATTTGATGGAGTTATTCCAGATATCAGCAACCTGAGAGGTCTCAAATTCTTTAACTTATCAGACAACTATTTGTCAGGAAGCATACCTGAATATCTTGTCAACTTTTCCTCGTTAAAAAATCTAGATCTATCTGGTAACAACTTTGAGGGAATGGTTCCAACAAAAGGAGTGTTTCAAAATTTTGAAAGTTTTTCAGTATCTGGTAATGAAAAACTCTGTGGAGGTATCCCTGAGCTAAAGTTAAGGCCATGCCCTCAAAACGTAGTATCAAGGACGAGAAGACATTCATCAAGCAAAAAGAAAATTTCCATCGGTGTTGGTATTGGTGTAGCTTCTCTTCTTTTGTTACTATTGGCTCTGAGTTTGCTTATGAAAAAGAGGAAGAAAAACGGTGCAGACAACGGCAACAATTTGATGTCGAATTCTCCACGCAACCCTTTATATGAAAGGGTAAGTTACGAGGAGCTTCGAGCTTCAACGAATGAGTTCTCCTCAAGCAATTTGATAGGTTCAGGAAACTTTGGCTCTGTTTTTAAAGGGTTGCTTGGTCCTGAATCTAAATCTGTTGCAGTTAAAGTTCTAAATCTCCAAACACGTGGCGCAGCCAAGAGCTTTATGGCGGAATGTGAAGCTTTGAGAGGTATAAGGCATCGAAACCTTGTGAAACTTGTGACTTCTTGTTCAAGCATTGATTTCAAAGGAAATGAATTCAAAGCTCTAGTGTATGAGTTTATGCCGAACGGAAATTTAGACGTGTGGCTGCACCAAGAGGAAGTCAGAGACTCTGTAGATCATCCAAGACCGCTGAAGCTATCTGAACGACTTAACATAGCCATAGATGTGGCTTTAGTATTGGATTATATCCATTCCCATTGTCATGAACCTTTAGCCCATTGTGACCTAAAGCCAAGCAATGTTCTTCTAGACAATGATCTTACAGCCCGT
>OVBI01002825.1:0-16466 GCA_900406495.1 Sisymbrium altissimum
TCGGGAAATTCGGGATTCCCGATCCCGTCCCGTCCCGTCCCGTACCCAATCAGGAATTAGAAACTTATCCCATACGGGAATACGGGTAACATATGGGACGGGAATTCGGAAACGGGAACGGGACGGAACGGGACGGGTCGGAACGGAACGGGATTTATGCCCACCCCTAGCCACTAGTATCCATTATCGGTCTTGGATCCATTTATCCAATTCATACTCATCTTGAAAAACTAATCGGCGAATTTTTTTTAATTTACTGATCATCTGATTTTATAAAAAAAAATAAACAAACTAACATTACAAATACAAATACAAATACTCCACGTTAAATATTTGTATTACCCATTTACAGTTTAATATTAATGAAGATGTTACAAAAAAAACAAATACTCCACGTTTTAAATGACAACCTCAAATTAATTACTCCCCGATCTAATCAACCTCAAATTAGGCATGGGGTTTTGAACCAAACTGAACCTATCCAACCTAACCACATTGAAAATTTTGAAGGTTCATATTCATTTATAAACTCTGAACCAATTAACAAATTTAGAGAAAAGTTGGTTATTGGTTCAATCATTGGTTATTTTAACTTTCATTTCAAAAATAAGTATTACCAAATCACATTAACTTATACTAAATCAAACCAATATTATATACAAAATTTCAAACTAAAAACTAGATTAACTGAAATAATTAAATTTAACTAAAATTACTTGAACTATAACCAAATTTAATTAAAAACCAAAATTTTGGTATACTTCAGCAGAATTTCTGCAAACAAAACTGAACCAATTTTTAAAATTTTTAATTTAGTAAAATTTTGTGCAAACCAAACTAATTAAAAATTAAATAAACCAAACCAAATAAACCAAACTAAACTAACCTACACGTCTAAATACAATTTGGAATTAGTAGAAACAATGAAACCAAAACATAAAATAAAATATTTAACCAAAACAGACGTTCGGTTCTTATCAATAGTGGAATGGATATTGATCAGTTGCTCCAACAAAGCATTTGGAAACCGTTTTTAAAAGAATAAAATCGCTCGTGATTAGCTGTGGGATAAGTTACCAGATTTTAAATTCTATGAAGCATAAGATTTATATGGAATCGAACATGGAGAAAATGATTTCATCAAAATAACCAAAGAACAAAATATGTTTTATGTTTTCTATGAAATTTTTGTTTAAGATTTTCTCTATGTTCGAATTAGCTATTATCTGTCAATCAGCTATTTGATGTCAATCAAAACGATTTTCTGTTTTTTTTTTCTAATTTTTATTGGATTTGATGTTCATTTTATATTTGACCATGACAACATAGAAATTCTTTTAAAAAAGAAATATATTTTATCATTTGGTGAAATTTTTTAAAAAAATTAATATACATGTTATTGTTGGTTGACTTTAGAGCACGATAATTATTAGCAAAAAAATGAAGAAGTTTAGAGGCATTTAACATTGTAACATTAATAAGCCATATCTACATTTTCCTTTAATATTTATTAGTAATGATTTTTCATCAATTTATATTTGTCACAATCAAACTAAATAATGCTAAAATTTGATGAATGATAGTGTAATCATATATGATATTCATGTTGAACACATGTAAGATATTTAACTAGAATATTTGAATTAAAGTTTTCTTGTTTCTTCCATGGACTAGGATGTTGAAAATGAGGAATGAGTGAATAATGGGGAGAGAAGGAGCGTGAATCAAGGGATCCACAAGTGTCTCCGCCAATTTCTGAGTAAAAAAAAATCACATCCTCCCATTCTCAAACCCCTAAACCAAATTGTAAAAATCACAAGACAACAGAAAAAAAAAAAAAAAAAAAAAAAAAAANAAAAGCTTTCTTCCTCTTCAATAAACAAATAATCCAACAATACTATACGAAC
Organism: Sisymbrium altissimum; assembly: GCA_900406495.1. Taxonomy (NCBI): domain Eukaryota; kingdom Viridiplantae; phylum Streptophyta; class Magnoliopsida; order Brassicales; family Brassicaceae; genus Sisymbrium; species Sisymbrium altissimum. The sequence goes on from OVBI01002825.1 coordinate 1,908, forward strand.
GACTAAGATAACCATAGAGAGAATGAATACAACTACAACAAAAACCGCATGCGGAGACAAATGGTACCTTAACCTAGACAAGCCTGAAGAGGCAATTAAGGTTCTTGGATTCATCGGTATTTTCGTCATCCGAACTCTCCTCCATCATGTCATGAAGCCTTTAGGCCAACCTTACCTCACCACCGATTTTGCTGTATGTCAATCTCTTCTTCTCTTTCTTCCCTGCTTTCTGATGGTTTACATAATTAATGAAACTTGTTTTGTGTATCAGATAGGGTTGCTTCTAGGTAATTATCCCAAGTTTCGAGAGGCATTCTCGGGGCCTTACTCGGTTACTCTCAACAACATAATCGAATTCGGAATGATCTGCCATATGTTCGTGATGGGTCTAGAGATGAATCCAAGCGTCCTTCTCAGACCACCAACCAAAGACGCATTCATGGCGTACACAAGCATGTTCACAACCTTTGTCATCGCCTTTGTCACAACTCCTTTCCTCCATTACACCAAAACGGCTCCTCTCATTTTCTCCCTCGCTCTCTCCCTCATGGCCTCAAGCACCGGTTCACCTATCCTCACCCGCGTCATCTCCAATCTCAAAATCAGAAAATCTGATCTCGGAAAGCTCGCGTCATCCGCAGGTGTCCACACCGATATGATCTCAACCTTGTTTTATTGCTTCGGATTCATTTTCTTCCCTACAGAGAAACCTCTCCCTCGTCCTCTCCACAGATTCTTCAGAGCCCTCCTCATGTTTTGCCTCTTCCTTGCTCAAGTCACTTTCACTTCCATTGTATCCCCAATCTTTCTTAATTGGGTCAACAACGAGAACCCTGAAGGCAAACCACTCAAAGGGTCTCACCTCGTTATGTCCTTAGCATTTGTCGTCTTGATCTGCAGTTTCCCAACTTGGCCACCTGAATCAATGTATAATCCAATTCTCAGCGCCTTCACGGCTGGTCTCTTCCTTCCAAACCAAGGAAGAATGTCGAAATGGATTATCAACAAAATCAATTACTTACTCAGCACGGTTTTCTACCCTATCTTTTTCTTTTGGGTCGGATTCATTATCCACATGAGAAACTTTGACATCGGGGATAAAATGGCGTGGGCGAGGTTCTTTGCCCTTCTTGGCACTGTCATTATCGGAAAAGTCATCGGAACGGTCTTGTGTGGTGTACTACTCGGATACCATGTCCCGGAAACCGCATCCCTTGGGCTGCTTTTAACTACTAAAGGCCATTTTCATGTCTACTTGGCCGCTTTAGCCATTCGGGTATACATTAATCTTTCTCCTTTCTTTTCAAGTTATTTTTAAAACAAGATGTTTTACCTTTTTTCGGTTCGATGAAAATGCAGACAAACAGAGTAAAAAATACGACCGGTGCAATGATCATCTTCGTCATTGTCCTCACCGTGGTCTACTCCCCATTCGTGGTCATGGACATTATTAAACGCGCCAGAAAGAGAGTGCCTGTGCATATCATGGCGCTTCAGTGGCTCGATCCAACAACTGAGCTTCGAGTCTTGATCGGTCTCCATGGTCCCCATAACATTGGTTCCACTCTCAACCTTATGGAGATCTGCCATGGAGGACGCGAGCCAGGGTCCATATTCTACGCGACTGATATGGTGGAGCTGACAGATGAGATCGCCGCCACACTTAAAAAGGGCGGAGGAGCAGGTCAGAGTAATGATTCAGTGACGATAACGGACAGGTCGGTGACAGAAATGCGGGAGAGTATAACCGCGGCCGTGAATGGCTACGGGGAGCTCCGCAATGGGCAAGGTGTGACAGTGCGGCGGATGCTAGCATTGTCAACGTTTATGACTATGGCACACGACGTCTGCGGTTTGGCTGATGAGCTTATGGTTTCCATTATAATTCTACCATTCCATAAACGCAGAAACCCTGATGGCACTCTTGACTCTGGTCATGCTGGGTTCCGTCATGTTAACCGCAAGGTAATCTTTGTCATCAAATTATATTCCATTGCTTTCTTTTATAGTCCCTGAAGAGTAAAGAATGTGATTTCGCTTTTTGCGTGTGCAGATTCTGAAGAACGCACCGTGTTCAATAGGAATTCTCGTGGATAGGTCGTTCGGGCAAACAGAAGAGGCATGGAGACCAGGAGCGTCCATGGACATTGCTATTATATTTATAGGTGGTAGAGACGACCGAGAGGCACTAGCCTTTGCTGCACAAGTGGCTCGACACCCTGCTGTGAAGTTACACGTGATACGTTTCTTAGAAGACAAGAGCTCTCAGAACGCACAAAAACGCAGCAGCATCTTGAACAGAGCGAGCGTGGTAGAGCAAGAGGAGGAAATGAAGCTTGATGACGAATGTTTTGCTGAGTTCTACGAAAGATATATAGCTGGAGGAGGAAGAGTGTCTTACATGGAGAAGCATCTCACAAACTCTTCAGAGACTTTCACAGCACTTAAATCCCTTGATGGAGTGTATGGGCTGGTGATTGTTGGAAGAGGAGGAGGAAGGGCTAGTAGCGGGTTAACCACTGGTCTCAACGACTGGCAGCAGTGTCCAGAGCTTGGTCCCATAGGCGATGTTCTTTCTGGCTCAGATTTCTCCCACAACACATCTATGTTGATTATTCAGCAGCAGCGTACAAGAGGTCAGCTAGAAGGGCTTCATGATGATTTCACCATCCTATGAATAATATCTGTTTAAATGCTAAGTAGCTTGAAAGAGTAGTAGATTCAAGGTCCCAGCTCTTAACAAGACTCTGTACAATAGTTTAAACATTCAAAGGTTTTTGTAGATAAAAATGGTAAAGAGAAAAGGTAATCCAAGTACTACTTCTTATCGGCCGGAAATGGTATCCAAAACATAAGAGTTAAAACAAATTACAGGAAAATTTGTTTCTAATTTTATACAACCAACAAGCTCATTATAAGTCTTCTGATTGGTGCCTAGAAAGGAAAATGTGAAAACGTTTTCCGAATTGCAGATGGAGAACTCTGAGCTCCTTAGTACGGATTCGAGAACTTGGCAACCTCTGCCTGCAAAGTGAAAACACAGAAGCACAGAAAGGTAAAGCGTAAGACCAAGTGTATAAAACAAATTCAATAGCATTTGGTATTCCTCTAACTAACAACAACTTGACTAAAAACAGATAATCGTAAGATTAGAGAAACAACAGATGATACTAATTTCTCTACCAAGTTGGTTTCATACAATAAAATCCGATCAGGACTCTGGGAGAGAGAGAGAGAGAGAGACTCTTTAGTACCTCAAATTGGCTCTTGAGAAAGTCAAGCTCCTTGTCCAGGTCGTTGATAGCCTGATTGTATGCTTGCATCGGGGAAGACTGGCTTGTGGTGTGAATCTGCAAACAAAGCCAATTCCACACTTTAAAAAACACAAAATCCAAGATATTTCCATCAGTTCTTAATCAACCATTAATCTGAATCCCCTAACACAACTCACAAAACAAGACAAGAGAACCCTTTCCACCAGAACAAACTGTTAAAACAAAGAGCTTTAAACCAAAAAGTCTTTACTTTTTCAAGTTCCTAAAACCTAACCAGTAGTTGGATTCTAAGCATCAGTCAATGAAGTGAGAATACGCAGCCAATTCAAAGCAATTCCAGTAGAAACATCTGTAGAACTTGAGAAAATCTAACATACCCTGACTATGATTTTGTACTTGAGAGGATGAGGCAGTTGGTATCCAGCAAACAAAACATTCTCGTCGCGGTGAAGTTGCCTAATCAAACCCGCGAAAAATTAGGGATTTCTTCTGTTTTAAAAAAAAAGAAACTGTAACAAAATTCAAAGAGGACAATTTTACATGCGAACGATGTTTCCAATGGTATGGTCTTCTCTCTCAATCGTGAAGGAGGCAGCATTGATGATCTTCGTGTCTCTGTCATAAGAAACCCTAGAAGAACATAGGAAAATCGGGAAGGTTTAGCACAGTGAAAGATGAAGATTAGAGTAAGCTTTCGAGTGCAACACTTTCATTACTTTTTGGTTCCTTCAGGGACGACGAATCGCTCGTAACGGTCGGGGGCATTCATTGCTGATCGGAGAGTTTCGCTTCGGTGCCTTTCGCCGCAGAGACAGTCGCAGGTTTCTTCTGACGGAACGAATTAACCCAAAGAAGAAAGCCTTTGAAAGCCCACGGCGTCGTTTTGTCTATGTAATGTATATCCACGTGTTCTTTTATTATTGGTTAGTAGCCTTTGGCTCGGATCGGGCTGATGAGCCTCAAAACTCCTAAAAGTATTTTCCGTTTTAGGACCTTAGGTTTAAGTTATTTACACAAAAATCGCATGTGATTTTATTGGCGATAGACCTAACAAAATTCATTTTTTTTCAGGAAAAAAAAAAAAAGAAGTCAGATCCCTAAAAATCGAACCCGAACGCGTAAAACTTGAAAACCGACTATGGCCTTTCACGTAGCTTGTCCAATTACATGGTATATTTTTCTTTCTCTAATCTCATAACTCTTTATTTTTTTGGCGCCTCTTGAAGCCTATCGGCGGCTTGTTGTTTTACTTATCGAGTTAACACGAAATTGTTCCAATCTTTATACGTTTTGGGGGTTTTCTTCTTTTCTTCCCTTCCGCAGCCGGAAAATTTGCTACTGCTTCTTCGGGTGTCCTCGGAATCTTCATGGCAAGCAAGTCAAGGATGAGTTCCTCAACGAGATCCATTCTCTCGGAGAGTTCTTGCCAGACCCTTGGGATACTGGACTTTCCAAGGATGGTACCGTTCAGATCCATGTGCCTAAGCTCGCCGTCTTCGATACTGGTCCTCACATTGCGGCTAGAGATGTTGTTGTTGATGTTGGGGATGATGCCGCCAAGGAGGTTGTTGCTGTACCATCGGTTTCGAAGCAAGGCAAACGCACGGTTGTGCTGAAGAAGGCAGTTGTTGAGAAACATGCTGCTAATTCTGCTTCTGACGACTTAGATGTGCGGTTCCTGCTTTCTCAATTTTGAATGGAACGAGTGTGTGTGGAATGTGCTTAATTCAATGTTATGTCTTTCTCTGTGTAGGTTCCTGTTAAAGAGCTCTATGGAGGAGATCATGACAATGACAGTGCAAGCGTTACGTGCCACATGTGCTATATGGTTGAAGTTGGGAAGAGTGAGAGAGCAAAGATGCTTTCTTGCAAATGTTGTGCCAAGAAGTATCATAGAAACTGCTTGAAGCCTTGGGCTCAACATAGAGGTAACGTTTGTTTCATACCAATGTGATGTTTATGATTCTTCTGCCTAGATTCTTATAGCGGTTTTTTTTTTTGCTTGCAGATTTATTTAATTGGAGCTCTTGGGCTTGCCCCTCTTGCCGAACCTGTGAGGTTTGTTTAGACACAACTTTCTTAATGATTGATCCTGTGCTTTTACTATCTGCATACTGTTCTACAGCGAACTTTCCTCATGAAAGTATCGGACGCTTGATATATCTCAATATGATGTCACGAGAAATTGATATGGAACATTTTTAATTAAATCATTTGACTGCCTATGGACAGAATTAATAGGTTATTTATTGTGTACATTCTCTTGTTTATGTTTCCTTTAGGGCTGTGGAACTTCAGGGGATCCAAAGAAATTGATGTTCTGCAAAAGATGTGATGATGCCTATCATTGTGATTGCCAACAACCTCGACACAAGGTATCATATTTGTTGCTTCTATACAAGGTTCTCGTTTTTTCTTTTGCAAATTGATTTATTCTCATCCCTGGATGTTACAGACTGTCACTTCTGGACCCTATCTGTGTCCTAAACACACCAAATGCTACAGCTGTGGGTCTAAAGTCCCTGGGAATGGCCAGAGCCTACGGTATTCAAATCTTTTGCCTTGTGATGTATAATTTTAATTGATTTATTTAAAGTGCACTAGATCTCTTATCAATTCTCTTAAACTTGCAGATGGTTTTTGGGACATACTTGTTGTGATGCTTGTGGAAGGCTGTTTGTTAAGGGAAATTATTGTCCTGTATGTTTGAAGGTATGTTCTTGCACTCTCTCCGTTGTTGATGGTAAAATGTGTGCTCTGTGCTCGGTTTCCCTGCTTCATATTTGGTTATGTTTGGCCATAGTTAATAGTTTGAGGTTTTTGTATTCTTTGTCTCGCTTTGAAACGAATTGACCAACTTAACTTGTTTGCTTTCGTCACGTAGGTTTACAGGGACTCGGAAGCAACACCAATGGTGTGTTGTGACTTTTGCCAGCGCTGGGTTCATTGCATGTGTGATGGAATTAGGTCCGTATCGTTAATCTATTTCATATAACCAGTGCACTTCTGTGTCCTGCAAGAAATGTTTCCCAGGTCTGTATCCAACTAACATTAACTTTGCAAACGACTCTTGCAGCGATGATAAATATTTGCAGTTTCAAGTGGATGGGAATCTTCAATACAAATGTTCTACTTGTCGTGGAGAAAGCTACCAGGTGTGTTTCCTGTGTCGTTAATCTTTTATATTTTCTTGTTGTCTTATTATCTCTCCAATGCTTGTGGATTGGTGTGAATGACAATATAATGATCCCATCGTGTCTCTGTGATTTGTGTTTATGATGCTAGGTCAAGGATCTTGAGGATGCTGTACAGGAAATTTGGAAGCGAAAAGATATTGAGGATAAAGAGCTAATTGCTAGCCTGAAAGCTAATGCCCGAGTCGTAGGGCAAACTGGTGGTGCCTCTCTTATCAATCAACCAGGTCCTGTCGAAAGAAAAGTTGCTGAAAAAGTTATGGTCAGTGGTGAAGAAGAGAAGCCATTGAGAGTTCTCAGGATAAAAAGTAGCAGGCCTCAAGATTCAGATGGTGAGAAATTCGGAAAACACTCTACAGAGCAGAGCCCTGTGAAGGCGAAAAAATTGGTGATTAGTATAGGCCCTCGAAAGGCGGCGGTTACAACCCCGATGAGCTGCGATACATCAAAGCTTGCCTCCAAATCCAACGGTATGTGTATTTTGAGTGATATGAGAAAGAAAAAAATTATTATGCGATTTACATTGAAGACTTGAGACTATTATAAATGTGTGTGTTTTTCTTTAGATTGATATATGACATAAACAAACTAATTAAAGAAGCTTTAGCAATTTCAGGGAAGCATGGGAAATTACAACCAGAAGAAACGGCGTCCCGAGAAGAGCAACGGAGCTTGTTGGGAAAGGGTAATGAAGAAAAGAGAGGGTCTCAAGGTGAGGTAGCCATTTCAAAGCGAGAGGGCGGAGTACTGGGGAGGCACTCAGATGGCGGAGGAGATTCAAATGGTGGCCAACAAGAGTTGCAGAAGGATTCAAGAAGATTGCTGAAACTCAAAATAAAAACGCATAATCCCGAGAGCCAAGACCGTGAACCCCCAAGAATTGTCTATGAAAGAAGCAAGTCTGGTAAAGGACATAGGTCCAAGAGAAAGAGAGCATCACCTCCAGCTGAAAAATCAGCTTTCAATGAAGACGAAGATGTGTCACTGTCACGTGAAGACAGTTTGTTAGACGAAATGCTTGATGCAAGTTGGATTTTGAAGAAGTTGGGGAAGGATGCAAAAGGAAAAAAGGTTCAAATACACGAGGCCTCAGATAATTCATGGTATGTTAGATTTTTGCCTTTGAACGTCTTGCTATTTAAGATGTTTCATCTATTCTAAGTTGTTCTAACGATTGAGTAAAAAAAAAACAGGGAGAAAGGAGTGGTAAGTGCAGTAGGAGGAGGAGGCACATCGACGTTGATGGTGACGCTTGAGAATGGTAAAGTGAAGACGGTGGAGCTAGGAAAGCAAGGGGTTAGATTTGTTCCTCAGAAGCAAAAGAGGACGAGGACGTGAGGCTTTGAGCACCCATCCACATTTGGAACAACATGAGCGAAAGACCTTGCAGGAATTGTAGATGAAGCCAGGCGCTTCTTTATCATCTATACCTTTAGATGCTGTATGTAAAATCTATACATTCTGAAACAAGATTAGCTTCTTCTTTTTTTTTAGTTCGGCTAACGTGATTAGCTTCTTATTTGCCTGTGATAAAATACAAGGAAAAGAAAGGATTGTTACCTGCTGAGTGGAATAAGAGATTTTAAGAATTTCAAAAGATGTACGATGATGTTAAGAGAAATACGTTAAGCATTTTTTTGTACGATTTTATGGTGTGTTGGGATGGTTCTCTTATTAAAAATACAAATATCTGAAGAATATATAAATCTATCAACACTCCAACTACTTGGAAATCTATCCCGTTGCAACTTTTGCTGGGGACATTGAGGCATATCTATAAATATAAAGGCAAGGGTTTCAAATAGTACAACTAAGAGTAGAACACTGAAAGTCAACCTAACACAAGATGTATCTGGACACTGCCACGCATAACAGTAACAGACAAGATCTACGACTACTAGGACCCCTTTACGGATAAGAGACTATTTTACAACAGTCTTTGAGATGCAATATAATATGGTAATAAATAAATAAATATTCGAATTAACACAAGTTGTTATCTGTCGGTCCAACATAACTACGATGTAGGAGTTGCTGCTAGAAATGGCAGGAATCATATGATGAAAAACATAAAAGTTAAAACTTGGAGAGTTGGGAGTTGTAAAAAAAGAGGGTAACACGTGATGGAAGCAATCTCCTTATCTCTATTTTTTGTTACTAATCAATCATCTTACGTTATTTCATTTTTGTTAGGTACTGCTACTAGTCATCCCCAGACAATAAAAACTGCGATCTGCGTTTCCCTGAAACCCCGAACAAAAAGAAAAGAGAGAGAAGAGGCAAAAAAAAAAAATGTTACAGCTGTTTTTCACGATAGCTTTCTCGGCGGCGCCGTTAACGCTGTATATACCACCGATCAGATGTTTGACGGTGTTCGTTGAGACGATGGAAGAGATGGGGATGGAAGGTAGGGTTTATAGCAGGAGAGTCTTCCCTCGTGCCAGAATTGCTTGGTCTAGGCTTCTTGATTGCTTCTTCTCCTCTTCTCGCCGTCCTTCTTAATTTCAATTGTTCGTTCTTTCTCCCTTCCTCTTGTAGATATTTATATGTCTCATGTTTCCCTCTCAATTTCCTTCCTTTGTGTTTTTGATCACGTATATGTTTTTCGATTTGGGGGATTAAGTCAAGATGATGGTAGAGGTTTAGGTTTTTGTTGTTGTTGTTCTTGATATCTTCTTAATAAATTTGAGGATGGGTCTGAATTCTCTTTTTGCTCTATATCATCAATCCCTCTTTATTTTAAAAACAAGTTTATTTATTGTATGTAAAGTGAGAATTGATACAAAATTACTCAGAAATTACATGGTGAATCTGAGCAAGATCATTACCATCTCGTTAGTTACAGTTTTGAATAAAATGAGAATTAACAAAAGAATGAATCAATGGAAAAGAATTTGGTGAAAATTAAAAAGGTTGAGTTTTTTTTAGTTGGCCATTGTGCAAGGCTTTAAGAACCAGAGAACGTCCAAGCCCCTCGCTTCTTTGTTGCTTTCTCCACTCTTTCTGCTCTTCTCTTCTTCTGCTGCTTCTTCGTCCTCCTTTCTCTTCACCACTTCTTCAACCATTCCCTTCTCCTGTGTCCACAAAAAAAAAACATGTTTTGCTCGTTATTATGTTCTTTGCTCTATGGATGTTGCAGGCTTTGATTATAAGGGACTTTTTGATATCGGACTTATAGGGAAGACATGATTACATACCGTAGGTTTGGTCCTCAAGGCCTTCAGAGAAGCTGTCCGATTCTCTGAGAAGCACTGAGGAGATGGTGGGTTTGTTCTGATTTGCAGCAACCGCTCGTGTCCTTTGTTCTTTGAATTCCCCAGTTTTAGAGGTGTAGGGATGATGTTCTCTGCATCATCCATTCTCCTGAAAAATCCTCACAGAACCCGAAGTTTAGTTCTTTAGTTACTAGAACTTATCAAAGCTTCATGCAAATCATAGGCTTTCATTGTACTGCAACACACATATATGAAGAAGTTAATACAGAAGCAAAACTTACTTCTTTCTTCTACACTCTTCTCCTTTCATCTTTACAGTCTCCACATTAAAACAGACAGGAATATTTTCCTCATCATCCACTCTCCTGCATATACTCATTAGAAATCCGAAGTTAGTACTTGACTCAGTTCGCCTATATACAAAATTCGCAGAGAAGCAAAACTTACTTCTTTCTTCTACGGTTCTCTTTAAAGGTGTTTCCTTTAGCATCAGTGGATTCATGGCGCTTCTCTTTGCTTACTTCAAGCAATGGCTTTCTTTCCTTTTTCAATTCTAAGTCACGAACAGTGTAAGGCTGATTTATTCCACCCACTTGATGACTCCCCACTTCAGGCTTGCCAGTATCTTCTCTCTCAGTTACCCTTGTGGCTAATCTCTTCAACTCGTAACAGAACTCTGAGATATGACCCAGTATGTCTCTCCCTGAAAACAGATTTCTAGCTGACTGTGTGCTCTTTAGTTTCGGTATCTCTTTATTCATCTTCTTAACCGAAGTTGATTTAAGTGCTGCTCGCCATGATTTTGCTTCTTGGCTTGGAGGCGTGGCTAAGTTTGGATTCTGATTTTCACTGTCTTCTTGATTGTTTGAAGTAGAAGGTGATAAAGCATGTCCCCTTCTCCTACAAGTAAAATAATAGAGTATAAACAAATAAGCATTCAAAGGCTATAGCAAAATCCTGTAAATCTCAAGAAGCAATCTCAAGGTACCTCTGATTCTGCTCTGTACCTCCTGGACTCTGTTTCGTATCCCTCAGACTTGGATGCTTCAAGACAGAAACACGAAATGAGAAAACCAGGAAACTACAAAATTCCGGTTCTTATCTTTGTGAGGAATCAAGAAAATAAAGAAGAAGGAGAAGAAGCAAACCTTGGAAGAATTAGGCGTTAGGAGGAAATCCTCAGGTCTCTTGGGATGATTACATTCTTGAATTGAGATGAAGTAGGAATCAGTAACGAACATCAAAAGATGCAGAGGAAAGAAACGGAGAGGAGAAAAAGAGAGAGAGTGATTGTTACCAGGTTTGCAGAACCAAGCGTCGTCGTCGATGGAGTCTAAATGGTTTGGGGCCAAGAAGTCGAACCATTTGGGAGCTCTAATGTGTTCGTAAAAGACGTCTTCAACAAAACGAGAATCGATTCGCTTCCAGTCGATCTGAGCAGGCTCCATTAGAGAATACACAGAGAAAGAGAGAGACAGAAACGAGTCTGTTGTTGGTTGGAGAGAAAAAGGAAAGGAGAAGAAGAATGTAACCGTTGGAGTTAACGTTACAGGCCAGATAAGCGGCCGATGTGCACGTGGCTTTCTCTTGTTACCGTTGCAGCTTTATTAATTACCTCTCTCTTCTTCTTTTATTGCATTATTAAATAAAATCCCACTCTAGAAGACTAGAACTATATTATGGGCCGTATAAGATTTAAACTGGCCCGTCATATTGTGGAGGAGCGGACCACACTGACCCGAATTATATCAGTAATCAGTAATTTTTGTACAACCTGAAATAGTTAAGTCCTACAAATCCGCAAATCTTACATGGTAGATTAATCTTTAAAGTCCATTAAATAGAATACTATAAATTATGAAATACTGGACCTTCGAAAACTGTGTTTCTTAGATCAGAAAATCTGGTTAAGAATGATTTGAAATAGATTTTAGATTACCTAGATCGTCGGATCAAATTGGTGTGAATCACGGAATGAACATGCTTACTTTATTACATTGATAACATACGTCTCTATATTTATATCTATCTTTTTTGGCAAATGGTCCTACGAACAACTTTTCACACTGTTTTCAACTATTGAAGAGTGGAATTGATGGCACCATTTTTTGGGTCCATATAACCAGCAGGATCGGTCCGCTCTAACAAAATTATGGCCCAAATTTTAATCGGGTCGGATCTTCCAGCAAGCTTCTCGGGTAAGCCTCCACCGAGAGTTGAATTTATAAAGTTTTGATCGGCGCGCGAAAATTCCGAAATTATAGAGGGAAGCACACACACTCACCGCTAAAATCTAAAAATTAGATCCTCGATTCCCAATTACACATCTGCCTGGGAAAACTATCTTCTCGTGAATCAAGCAAAGATTCTTCGATCTTCCTCGTCTGGTTCCATTTCCAATCGTAAGTTTACTTTTTATTCGTCTCCTCCAAAGTTATCGTAGATCTCAAAACTGGATCGGAATTTATCTTGATGTTTAGGAAGACAGACTAGTTATGGAATCGTCGAATTGAGTAGAGAAACCCTAATTTTTGTTGATCCATTTTCGCTTTTGATTACAGCTATTTCTGGGAAGATGGGAGATGAAACGGTCGATTGTATCGAAGCAAAGTATATCTCTGGTCTCAGCACCGTAATGGTTGCAACAATCCAGGAAGCCAAGGACAGAATATCTCAGATCGAGTACATTTTCTGTAGCCAGTTATTCCCAAATTTTCAATCCAAATCCAAAACCTTCGAAAAAGTTTATTCAGATGCTCGTCTAGCTGCTTGTGATGCATGGAAAGAAAGAGAGAAGGCTCTGTTATCCCAAATCGAGGAGCTTAAGGTAGTGAATCATCAGACTAAGTCTGAGAATCTAGCCTTGATCAAGGACAAGGAGAAGCTATCTGAAGAACTTGATAAACTTGTTTCTATGCCGTTAAGGATGAAGCATCTAGAAGACTTTAATGCTCATTTAAATAGGAAGTTAAAGAGTAGATCTGAGGAAGTTCAGAATAGCATTGAACTGCACACTAGTTTAGTCGAGGCGTTACAGGTTAAAGGTTCGGATGTGCTCAGCCAAGATGAGATAAACATGCTTGTTTCGGAAGTGAAGAGTCTTAAGACAAAGGCAGGCTTTCTTCAAGAGGAACTTTCCAAGAAAACATTGGTAACGGAGAATCTGCTGAGGAAAATGGAGCATCTGTCTACGGAAGTTGCAGAGAGCGAAAGGAAGTTAAGCAGCTGTGAGGAAGAGAAACAAAGGGTGACAAATAGGTTGCAGGTTTTTGAGGAGAATGTCGGTAGGCTAGAAGAGATGTTAAGGCAGAAAAATGATAAGCTTGAGCAAGGAAGGACGGCTCTGGAGGTTTTGCAGGGTAAACTCAACTTGACAGAGAAGGAAATGTTGGAGTGTAAACAGAAGCTTGCAGATCATGAGAAACAAAAGACAGTGGTTATGGGGAATGCAAAGGCCTTAGGGGAAGAATTTGGTAATGTGAATCTGCAAGTCAAACATGGAAGCTACTTGGCTGAGTTAGAAGCTTTACGCTGCCAGAGTGAGGAGAAATCAGTTGAGCTAGCTACGGAGATAAGGAGAAAAAAGGAACTCGTCAGTTCTTACAAAAAGCTCAAGTCCCAATATAATTATCTCCGTAAAAGGGTTGGGCTTACTACTGACAGTGATCTTTACCAAAGCCAACTTGAGGATGAGAGTAACCAAATGGGACAACATGAGAGACCAGCCATCTCAAATCGTAAGTATTAGCAGTCTCAGGCTCGACTACTTTTAATTACAACTCTTGTGTTGAATTACTTGCTATAATCAGTCATATGCTTCAACTGCAGGTTTCTTGTAAACTCATCCCGCTTAATTTTTGTTTCCTCGTTCTATCACAGCTCTTGAAAAGAAGCTCTCAGAAACTGCTGAAGGAGCAGACAAAGGGAGAACTGGTACTGGCTCGAGTATCAACCGTGGGAAAGAGAGTATAATCAATACGTTGCAGACACCTACTACTTCCATTTCACCCATTAAGCGGTCAGCTGGTGTTAGAAGTGACCCTGCTGGTGCAAAATCTTTACAGCTAAGCGGATTAAAGCGTCCAGCTTCCATTTGGAGAGACACGAGGTCTCGGCAATCCCCTGGAGGGAATGATCCTCATGATGATTTTCTAGACACTCCGATTGAGAATATCAAAAGGGTCGCTGGGGAAGAAAAGCATGTTCCTCATGTTGCTGAGAAAGATGATTCAGACGAGGAGACACAGGACATGAATCGTAAACCGAGTCCATCGAGGCAGCGAATTCAAGTCGCAGAAACGAGTAAAAAAGGTTTCAAGCATGTGGAATCTGTGAGGAGAAAAGCTGAGAGGGAGAATTTGAAAGGGATTGAGTGTAAGCAGTGCAAGAAGTTCTATGACGCTGTTCTTCCTGAGAATGAAGGAAATGGTAAGAGCTTGAGATGTGAGCATCACGAAGGTGTGTCGAGGCATCGTTACAAATACGCGCCTCCACTGACCCCTGAAGGATTTTGGAACATCGGGTTTGAATCCGAAATGTGAGTATGTATTTATGTTTGGTTCTTTGGATAGGAAGACTATAGTAAAAGTCATTCTCTGCTCTCTCGAATAAAATGGCAATTAAACTCTTGGTCTCATAATCAACGTAACACATTCAAGTACTTACTTCCAAGTTCCAACCTTGGCAGCCATATGAAATCCATTAAACTATAACATTAGATTATTTTACGCATATACTCCAACCAGACAAAAGCTAAAAAAGTTTGAAAAAAATATCATGCGGTTTTTAAGTATTAACTTCAACAACTCGACGGAATCAAGACTCGGGGTTTCTCTCTCTAGTTTTAGAGTGAGAATTTTCTCTCGCCCCTTGTTA
>OVBI01002826.1:0-16453 GCA_900406495.1 Sisymbrium altissimum
TTCCTTTTTAATATGAGGCGTCCTTAATTCGTCGTAAATGAACGTTGCTATGTTGATGTTTTCTTGTAGTGTTCTTGAGAACTTCTTTTCTCATCTTTCTGGTACCTTTATTTATCATTTATCCAGTGATCCATATGCTGCTTACTATATCAATCTGATTTCTTNAATCTGATTTCTTTCTTAAGTGTCCAGACATCATAAATTATCGAGTTTGTAGCAGCACCCACCGCATTTGGAGTATATCTCTTTATAATTTGTTCCTTTGTCTCTGTGAGTATCCTTGTGTAACCAACCTATCTTGAAATGCTTGTAAAACATGAACACTTTAGATCATGTGGTCTCACGGTTTTCTTTCCTTCACAGGACCTATTTATCCACTGGTTTAAGCATCTAATGGCGTTTTTCTTATGTGGCTAATACGCCTATCATTTTCATAATCCCACGTTTCCTTTTATTTTATGAATGCATTCTTATTCGTGGGTTCTGATCTTTACTTGTTTCTTTATTGTTCAAGTGCTACTATCTTGTATGCGCTTTCTTATATATTTTGGTGTTAACACTCTTATGTAGTTCCTATTTTGATCCAGACATTATTTAATCGATTGAGATTTCATTATCCAGGACCTTTATTACCTTACAGCTTGGCATCCTAAGCTACATGGTTTGGTACCTTAGATGTTCAGCTGGCCAGCCTTATATCTCTATGTCTGGACTGGTTTCTTTAATAAACTCGGATTTGTATTATGCACCCTTTTTTTTCTTTCTGAGGTTTCTTATCTTATGGAACTTATTGGTCTATCTTGTATAGACTTCATAGCAACTTGATTGTGTCTCTAAGACATCAATTTCGTGGTGCTTAAGCTGATATGACTTAGTCATTTATTTCTTTCCTTTTCGGGTTAATGTATCCGGCATATGATTTTGCTACCTTTATATGATCTTTGTATTTCTTTGTTCTGATTGGACGTCTTTAAATCTTTTTCTAGTCCGAGGATCTTACCAAGACAATGATGGTTGATACCATTCCTTTATTTATAAGCTTATTACATTTCTCCTTCTAATGTTGGATATTCGGATTCAGTAAACTCATGTAATGGATGTTCCTTGGCCAGTAAATAGATCACCCATATTTGGCTCAAGGTTTCTTTTAAAATTAGTAGGAGAAAATTTTCTTATCCAACATATATATTCCCAATCTCCTTATGAGGTTTCATCTTAGACGGCACATATGTATGTGGTGGTTTTATTCAAAATCTCTTAAGATGGCATATGTCTGGCTCATGACCCGTATTCAATCTGAGATGGGAATATCTATGCTCACTTATATGTCCTGATGCATATTAATCTTGTATACATGTAAAACTTATGATGTCTCCAAGTTAATAGACTTTAGAGTCTAAACCTTATAGATAATGACCTTTGTTTATAAAAGTCCGCCAATTCTTCTTATGATCATCGAATTTGTAGTATAGTCATGGACCACGGGTTTGTCCTCACTCCCCCTCATGAATATACTATAATTTCGTGATGCTTGGGACAATAAATCTAATGAGTTTCCCTTGTGTACATGTAACACAACGTGAGATTCTATGGGATAACTCTTTGTGCCTTTTCATGATCAATCTTTGCATCAAGTTTTGGACTTGGATGGCTAGTCCAGTCATGCCATATAGTGTAAATTTCTTAGGGTATACCAATTGTGGTTACCATGACGTTTCATACTGATCTTTGGCATAGTTTAGATCAATAGAGAATGCAAGTATAGTCTCGACCATTTTCTTTTAATGGCTTAGGCGATTTTAAGGAACTTTTATTTCCTTTTTCCCATTGTTTATATTTGGAAACCATTATTATAACTCAATGGGCTTTGTATGGGTGAGAAATTCATGCCTTTTAAGCAATGCCTTTTGGTCAAGATTTTATACTTGTATTTTTGAACTCATATTGCTGTTTATATAAGCAATCAAATATTCATATTATCAAGCAAGAATCAAACAAGATAATAGCAATAAAATAAACTCAAAATAGTTCTAAAATGTCAAAGCAAAGCATGAAACATAAAATCAAAATGTCGAGATCCCATTTTTTTAGTCAATGTATAAGCCGGCCTCTCAGTCCATGTGTTTCCACACGACTTAGTCCTTATTATTATTAGCATTATTTGCTTCAGGAGGTCTCACCTCACTGTTACATTGTTCAATGTATCTTTTCTGTAGTTTCTCAAATCTGCTAATACTATCTCTAACTTTATGCTTTCTTTACTCAGTTTCCAAAAGGTATGACAATAGGTCATTATAGTTGGTGAAACTTTTGGCCTTATGTGATAACAACAAATCCTTTGGATGGAATGTGGAGTAGGTCTTATATAGTAAGTCTTCATGTGTTAACACTTCACCACATAGTTTAAGACCATAGGCGATTTTCATTAGAGTAGAATTATATTCGTCCACGGAATCAAAATCCTGGAAATTGAGGATCCTCCATTCTTTCATGGACTTTCGCCATAATATTTATTGATTATCTTTCATTTAACTTTGTCCAAAGGTCAAAGGGATCCTCAATATTTAGGTACTGATCTCTCAGTTCCTCAGTGAGATGATAGCACATAATTGTTATGGCTCTATGCTTTTGGCTTTCAATTTCATTGTTTCCATCAATGATACATCTCCCGAGTCCTCTAGACTTCAGAGCAACTCTAGTATTCATTACCGATTCTAGAAAATTATCTCCAGAGAGATTTAGGGTAGAATAATCTGAGGGTTTGAATCTCGACATCTGAATTGCATTATCTATCAATTCAAGAATTTAGGATTCATGCAAAAAATGCATATGATTTCATGACATTCGACCATTTCTTGCAATGCTAGGTCTATATGTATCAAAATGAGATAATGTGCATAAGCCACATGGCTTAATTATATGCTTGAGCCACACGGCTATGATGATGCAACAACCTTAGAAAATTGAATTCTATAATGCATCAAGTAATCTATATGTGAATACATCTAAAATATTATTCAAAAAATAAACAGTGTCATACGGCTATGAGATAAGGATAGGATTTCAAGGTCCTTAATATATTCAGGGTTTCAGTTTATGAATGCATCAAGAAAACTATCATCTTAGCTCTCATGCAATAATCAATCAAGAACTAATCATTCCTAAACCTCAAAATAAAAATTTGAATTTAATTAATCTGGTAATTAGGGTTTTCAAGGCCATTTAGGATTCAAATTCGAATTAGGGTTTTAAGAATCAATATACAATGAATCTATCAATGTCTAAGCTATCATGCGATTAATAAGCTGATACAAGTAATAAGCTATCGTGAGATTTAAATAATTAATCATGCCATCGGTTTTATCAAGTAATCATGTGATTTTCTATGCATAAAAATTAATCCTAGGCAAGTATGATCTAGGAAAAATAATAAAAGAAAAAAATCATGCAAGGATTTGGATTTTTCAAAATTTCATTTCTCTAATTAGGGTTTGCAATTTTCGATTTCAAGGGATCAATAGATCAATCAATACAATCAGAAAAAAATTATCATAGAGTTGAATCAATCAAAGAAAATTTAGGGTTTACGTCTAAAATCGTATTTTAGGGTTTATGGTTTTCAAATTAGGGTTTAACAACCTAATAAACTGATTTTAGATCATGATTGAAATTAAAAACATTTCTATTAAGGAAACAATCTTAATATATTTGCAAGGTTGATAGAACAATTAATCAATGAACCAAAATCAAATTTAGGGATTTATAAAATCGATTTTAGGGTTTTCAGAAACTAGGGTTTCAGATTAGGGTTCTAGTTCCAGTAGGTCAGATTCGATCTTATGTTTTAGGGATTCGATTTTGTTTACCATAAACACCGAATGGGTTGAATGGATTGAACCGGGAGCTAAAAGACATCGGAAAACAAGCTGACCACGAGCTGCAATGAACACGATCTGAATTGGATATGTTTTCATGGCGGCGGCTGTTAGGGTTTCGTGAGCTCAGGGTTTTAGAACAATTGTGCTGATAACGTGTTATGAAACTGAATGTTTCTGTCTATATTAATGAATGACCAAGGCTCCATATATATAATGGTTTACATGAAAAGAGAAAGAAAATATTACATAAATAAGAAGAGGAAAACCTTGGACGACAAGGAATAGAAAAACTTTAAGTATGGACCGACTTAGGCTTGGTTATATTGGGCCGGATATGGAGTTCATCACAAATCGATGTATAACACTATTTAAAATTTTACCATATATTTAATATGTACCATATATTTATATTTATATTTTAATGGTTATGGCAGTCTTTGCTTGGTTGTTAAAAAAGAAAGACTTCCAGTTTAGAGTAGACGTGAGATTTTTTTTTTCTATTACTATAACATTTTATTTGTATTCTTTTTTTTTTAATGAATGTAGAATTTTACTCATACAAAAAAATCTTTATACAAAGCTATGGTTCAATAGTTTAAAGGAGTTTTGTATCTACTTACAGCATTACACGGGTTAGCTGAGAGAATAACTGTAAACAAACCATGTTGATAGAGCATTCTCATATTGGCTATTTCCAGCCTTTTGAATGGTAACAATCCGGTTTTGAATGTTCTTGCGGACTTTTTTTTATATACCTGCTACTGCCACTGGGTGTTCCCCATGCATACGTCTGTTTCTTTCTTGCCATAGATGGTATAGGGTTGTCTAAAACGAATAGCAGAGGAAGAAGCTCTCAACATGATCATGTATTGGTTCAGTTAGCAGTTTGATAATCCAATCCCAATTCTCAGAATAATCTACTCCAAGCAACGGTAGGGTGATTTTTTTCCATACCTCTGCCGAAAATAGGCATTCGAAAAATAGATGGTTTCTTTGTGCCCAGCATTCAAAAATGACCACAAAGAAGACAATCCATTCTGTGCCCAGTGTTCCAATTTCTAATTCTGTCTCTGGTAGTTAGACGATCATGAATTGCAAGCCAAGCAATGAATGAGTATTTAGGGGTTGCGTGTCGGAACGAAATCCCTTTGTACTAATCCTTGTTTGGTTTGCTAAGTCGAAGCTGGTTCCAAGTGTCTTTCAAACTAAATTTTTTAAAAAACTTCCCTTATGCTTTTTGCCAGAGATGAATGTCATCATCTGTCTTATCCTTGCTGAGTTTCTGTACCTCAGATTCAATCTCATTGAGGGCAGTCGTTTGATGATTTCTGCGACAGTGTTTATGGATCACTGTGGCAACTGTTGCACGAGCTGGGATTCCCGTGTCTTGGAGCCTTGTGATCCTATAATTTAGTACAATCGGCCCTTTTCACACCAGTTATCATGCCAGAATAAAGTAAACCTCCCATTTTGAACGTCGACTCTATGGAACCTTCTTGCAACTGCTCGGTATTTTAAGAGTTTTTTCCACATCCAAGATCCCTTTTTTTGTCTTCTTTACTGTCCAAAATGTCTCTTGATTTATGTGAACTTGCTGAATCCAGTTAACCCAAAGAGTAGGTTGATGCGAGAGGATCCGCCAAATCAATTTCAAGCAGGTCACTTGGTTAGCTTCCTTTAATGATTTGATTCCCAATCCTCCTTCTTCTTGTTTGGGACGGCATAACTCATTCCATCCAACCTTTGTGTTTTTAGCATTTAAATCAGGAGCTGACTATAAGAATGCAGAGCAGATTCTTTCAATTACTGAAATGCAGCCGTTTGGTAATCGGTATGCTTGGATCCAGAAATTCACTGTGCCACTTACCACCGATTTTAGAAGTTGCAGTCTTCCTGCAAAGGAGAGAAAGCATGCTGTCCAATTGCTTACTGTTTGCGGATCTTCTCCACTAATGGAAGGTAGTCAGCAACAGTCAAGTGTTTAGTAAGCAGGGAAAGCCCCAGATACCGGACTGGAAGTGCACCTGATGCGAATGGAAAGCTCGAAGTTACACTTTCTCTCGCTGCCTCATTTACTCCTGCGAGAAACAAAGTTGACTTTTCAAGACTTATGCGGAGCCCTGACTGTAAACCCCCCGATTCCGTCCAAATTTATCAGACAAAACGGAGAAGTTACGTGTGACAGAGAATAAGCACAGTTCAGAACACATCTGAAGTGTAGGGTACAAACTTGTGCCAGTCGATCCCTTTTAGCCCGAGCCTAAGGTTTCCCAACCCGTACTTCAGCCAAAGGTTGTGTAAACCCGGACAAAGTTAAATATATTAGGAGATGTAAGGGTTTTTACACAGACAAAATATACATTTTATTACTTCAAACTTATCTTACAAAGTTCATATAATATAAGGTTATAATATATTCTTTTGTTCTTAAAAACCCATTTCTACATCCGTTCTCAAACCGAGTTTATGAAAACATACTTACTATTTTACAAAAGCGCACTCAAAAACTACTCCTGGTAACCTACAGGTCTGCCACTACACTCACACTAAGGTTTCCTGCAAAAGGAAAAGAATAAAAAACAGGAGTAATCGAAGATTACTTAATGAGTCCCTGACCCACCAAAACAATCCCCACCAAGAAACATGCGATAGCCGAAGCACAAGAGTCAAAGTAAACATCAAGCATGAACACACACACAAACAACCATATAAACATGCATGTTATCATCCTAATATGCAAATGCAATGCGACGAGGCCTCTAGGTGAATAGCCGTTCTCCAAATAAAAACTCTGCACTCGGACAATCACAAAGACTTCTGAGCCAGAACATCAAAAACCGATCTCCGGCCTCTTGCATGGATCCTCTCAGTCGGATTACATCCTCTTGACGCCTATCCTTTCATTATCCCATCGGATAATACTCGGCCATAGGCTGCAATCCCGTTACTTCTCCGAGTCTTCCTACCCAATCACACATGGGTAGGACAGCAAGGAATGCTATTTGCACCATCCTAACACATGAATGCAACAAGAAACACAACAATCACATAATCCGGTCCTCACGACCATAACCTAATTTCACACTTCGAGAGCATAGCGCCCTAGCATGTCGATCTAACCTTACAGCCGCTAGTCCTATCTCTCCAAAGCATTAGCATCATGGTGGGTAGGTATAACCATACACCACCGGACCTAACCTCCATCCGGCATAGAACCACATCAGGTCGGTCTAACCATACACTGATCGATCTAACCTCAAACTGGATTTCAACAACATTCCGCACCGGACGATCACTGTCCATGCATCATCACCTGTAAACCTTAGTCACACACAAGACTAACTATCGGGACTCACCAAACACTTGATCACTCCAACTAAATTGAAAACCGAACAGCACGATCCACCCCCCGTCCTAAGGTTCAGGAGTTGGAAACTAACATAGAACAAGCTAAAGAAACGGCTTAAAGCGATCGCGCGGGTGGAGAACACTTACCGCCTAAGCTTGATCTAAACTGAAACTCCGATCACCTAAGGACACTCTGAATCTCACCTCACTCTCTCTCCTACTTAAGGACACGAGAATACTAAGATTTTAAAGGAGAGAAAGTATTCTGAGTAAAAGTGTGAAATGGAAGTGGATGTGGCTCCTTCTATACATATTTTTTGCTCTGCTTGGGTGTCATCTTCTAAGGACGTCTCTGCATGAAAATATCCACATATCTGGGCTACCCCATAGCTTTAGGAAGTAGGTTTGATGACTCAGAAGCTGAGTTGTAGAAATCCACTCATGTAAAGACTTGGATACGTGTCAACACCACACTTTTCCCGGGCTAATCTTCCATTAACGGCTAATCATTTGGTTAATTCAGCTAATTTTGCATCCATCTGTCCCTGAATATTTCTCAGACTGTCCATTATGCCAAATCCAAAAGCTGTGCATGTTTCGAATATACCAGACTTGATTTATGTCCCTACCACTCATGCCCGCGGATCAACTATGTTTCTGAGCAAAATGATGGTGGATCCACACGTGCACTTCCTTTCTTACTCTGAGACTTACACAATACTTTACTTAGCCTATTTTTCTCTCCTGATGGCTCAGTCCAACCCCTTGGCCATCGAACCACCGGTTCCACCCGATTTAGCCGCTAATGTCCGTTTTCAGCATTTCCGAGCTAACTCAAGATTTATCTGAGCATTTTGACAATTTTTTTTTCTCCCATACTCTTATTTTACTATTTTTAGACTCTGACAAGTCATCCTCCTCCTTTTCCCATTAAAAAAAATACATTAGTCCTCGGTTCAGCTGATTTCCCCTTCATCGGGCATTGTCCCGATGAATTTCCCTTTTTCTTGGGATATTCTGATTTTCCTTAATCAGAGTTACTCCCGATAGTCCAAAATAAGTGTTTAATATTTCCCTTGACAATGAGCTCACTGTTAAGTCAATTCCTTCACAGTATGGCTTGGTCTGCCTTCCGGACGTACTGTCTGATTCATCGAATTTTACCCATAGCAAATGAAATTTTCTTGAGCCAATTTTTACTTTGATGACTCCAGTAGATCTTTGGCTTGCTCTGTGAAAATGGTCAGAATTTTTAAAATTTTTCCCGATTGCTTCCTTGATCCAAAATCGTACTGGGCACTTGATTCATCGTATCAGCGTTTCTAGCTCTTTATTGGGTTATTACATTCTCCCCTCCTTATAGGAATTCGTCCCCAAATTCTCATCCTGAACTCTTGCCAGCTGTTACGTCTCTCCTTAAATAACGTTGCTTACTCTTCTGTCCTTGACACTCCAATTATTTATATCACCCTCACTTGGCCTCTATCCAATTCACTTGTAAGCTTCCTTTCCATGTTTCCTTATTCTGTATCAAGGGCTTCTTTTCCCTTTGTGTATACCTTCTGAGATTCTCTTCTGAGATATAAATCCTTGTCCAAGTACGGGTCATGACCTGTCGTATTACTTGACGTCCTTAAAATCCAAACCTTCGCCTTCCGATCCTATACCGGTTAAGCGTAACGTCTCCCCGGCTTTGTGGTCTCCATAAGTCTTTTCGCATGCATTCTCTAATCTAGGTCTACCTTATGATTGTCCATCCATTTTCCTTCATATAAATACGGCCTTCAGTCTGTACTTTCCGCATTAGATTATTGCCGGTACCCCTTCCCGGAGTACCACGATTACTCGACCATACCTCGATGCTCGCGCATAGCTTGTTTTGAGGTAACTCGTCTTCTTTCCATCAGATGTCACTTTCCCTCAAACCAAACTTGTCCTTCACTGTACCATTTTCAGTGATAGGGTGTCGGCCTGAGACAGAATCAGCCTTTCTTGACCAAATCTTGAAGAACTTCATGGTCCGTCTCTTTCCGATAGTGCGCGTACCGCCATCATCTCGACATTGCC
Organism: Sisymbrium altissimum; assembly: GCA_900406495.1. Classification (NCBI taxonomy): domain Eukaryota; kingdom Viridiplantae; phylum Streptophyta; class Magnoliopsida; order Brassicales; family Brassicaceae; genus Sisymbrium; species Sisymbrium altissimum. The sequence goes on from OVBI01002826.1 coordinate 9,294, forward strand.
GATTCTCACCGTCTCTTATCCTTTCTCAATTCAATCTTTGTATCTACTTTCTTCTGGGAAAACTTGTTATGCACGAGCCAAATAATATGACTAGGCTGGACTACCAGACTTTCTTGTCCGTCCGAGTATATATTCTCAAACCTTAGAAATTCTACACCTCCTACAGGTATCCGTCCTGACGACCATTCTGGCTCGTTTCTACTTAAGTTACTCATCCATGCTCTCCATCTTGCTTTCAATTCTTTCATTTCATCTAATACCATCCTGTCTGGCACTTAACCTGGCAATCCACCTCTGGTTACGTCTTAGTTAAACAGGGGTGTCGGCCTGAGACAGAATCGGCCTTATTCGATCAAATCTTAAAGAACTTCATTGTCCGTCTCTTTCCGATAGTGCGCGTACCGCATCATCTCGACAGTGCCGATTCTCACAGTCTCTTATCCTTTCTCAATTCAACGATTTGTATATACTTTCTTCTGGGAAAACTTGTTCTGCACGAGCCAAATATAATATGACTAGGCTCGGCCGCCAGACTTCCTTGTCCGTCCGAGTAAATATTCTCAAGCCTTAGAAATTATACACCTCTTACAGGTATCCTTCCTGACGACCATTCTGGCTCGTTTCTACTTTAGTTACTCATCCATTCTCTCCATATTACTTTCAATTATTTCATTTCACCTAAGGCCATCCTGTCTCACTTAACCTGGCAATCCACCTCTGATTACGTCTTGGTTAAACAGGTTCCTCCGGTGCTTCTTAAAGTCCTCATTCCAGACTATGTGCTATCTTCCTTTATTTCTTTGTTATATCCTTTATTCTTATCTTAGAACTGATTTCTAGTGTCATGCTCCTTTGGCTCTATTCTGTCCGATCCCTTGCTTCTGCCAATCATTCATTCTAACCATTCCGTAGCTAATCCGTCCTTGAATCCTGCCATTTATCACCACTCCTCAGTCACAGCTCAAGCAGTCAATATCCGCTTGTGCTGATACATCTCAACCCCCTACTTCCCAGTTCCAACAATTTGCCAGAGGTTCCTATAGGAATTTCTTATGGGTTCCCTAACTTAAGGTCACACTCATATCTTAACCAACTGTCTCTCAACAATTGGTCTTGATATGAATCAGGCTACTAAAGGAAAGGCTACTTTAGACTTCTCTATCTGTCTACTCACGCTAGGTCTCTAACCACCTAGTTCCACACACCATCCTTATCTCTAGACAAGATCACCTTCCTATAAGGACAATCTTTTACCAAACATTCAACACCATCATCACATATCATCAACATATCATATCAAGCAACTCATCGAGCAATCAATCACTCATCACGCAATACTCAATCATTTAGTTTTAAGTTGGCACCCCAAAATCTACCTTGGCCACAAAGCTACCCAAGGGTTCCTACCTCGACGATCACTGCTTCCTGTCGCTGCTTGATTCTCTACTCTCTGTCTTGTCACTGACCTAGTCACTGGGCGATGTGCTACATCCACTGATGGACCTCGACAACGCGTCAGACAGTTGAAGAGGTGTCGTCCCACTTTCCAGCATTCTGAACATAACCTATGCCTGGCGCTCGCTGGTTTCTCTGGTTCCTGGTCCTTGTTTTCGGACATGCATGACTGAAATATCCAGTACATCTAGTTCAAAATATCTGTCCGTCCTGTCTTGAGCTGAATTCAGGACCCAGGACTTGCTGAAGATGCTCTGCTAAGCTTTCACTTTCTTCGGAGGGGTCGGATTCCATTGATTCGTAATTTGTAAGTACCAGCCAATGACCATCTGGTGAATATAAGTCTTCAGAAGATTCCGAGTCGCTCGGGTAACTATCAACTGTTGAGAAAAATCACTCGTTACCACAATCATCAGGGAGTCCTCAACCACTGGAGTTACACATGGCGACTGCTACTCTGCGAGACAAATCTGCACGGTCAGGTCAATCCTAAAGAAAGATCCTCACCTCCCTCCCTATTCCTACTTGATAGACGTTACCAGGTTCCTAAAGTGCACTTTTTGACTCTTTGACTCGATAAAACCGTTTGAAAATCCCTTGTCCCAAAAGCATGATACGAAAACCATGTTCTGATGCCACAATTTGTAACACCCCCGATTCGGTCCAAACATATCAGACAAAACCGGAGATGTTACGTGTCGAGTCTGACAGAGAATCAGCCCGGTTCAGAACACATCTGAAGCTTAGGCCACAAACTCGTGCCAGTCGACCCCTTTCAGCAAGAGCCTAAGGCTTGCCAACCCGTACTCCAGCCAAACGTTGTGTAAACTCGGACAAAGTTAAATACCAGGAGATGCAAAGGTTTTTATACACATAAAATATACATTTCATTACTTCAAACTTATCTTACAAAGTTCATATAATACAAGCTTATAATACATTTTTTTCCATTCTTAAAAATCCATTTCTACATCCGTTCTGAAACCGAGTTTATGAAAACATACTTACTATTTTATAAAAGCGCACTCAAAAATTACTCCTGGTAACCTACACGTCTGCCACTACACTCACACTAAGGTTTCCTGCAAAAAGGAAAGAAACAAAAATATGAGTAATCGAAGAGTACTTAATGAGTCCCTGACCCACCAAAACGATCCCCACCAAGAAACATGCGATAGCCGAAGCACAAGAGTCAAAGCAAAAATCAAGCATGAACACACACACAAACAACTATATAAACATGCATGTTATCATCCTAATTTGCAAATGCAATGCAGCGAGGCCTCTAGGTGTATAGCCGTTCTCCAAATGAACACCCTGCACTCGGACAATCACAAAGACTTCCGAGCCGGAACATCAAACACCAATCCCTGGTGTAACACCCCCGTTCTTCTATATCTAGAAGAACCAATAGTGTCACAATCTGGTAACTAAGCCTGGCCAAGTCCTGGCGATGGATAAATCCATACCAAGTCCTAGTCGTCTGAAGCACCAGTTCCTCTAAACCTAAGCCAAAGCCTATTCAACCCGTACAAAGGTTTCCGAGTTGTGTTAGCCTGGACAAGGCTATTATCATTAACACAAGCCAAATTTGCAAAAATGTAACTTTTATATTTCACATATCATTCCAAAACACGTTCTTCCAAATTTGTATAAGTTTTACGGCCAAGGTAAAAGCCCAAAAAGATAATACATACTTTACTTTGAACTGGTTTTGCAAAAAGCCAAGTAATCTACTTCTAGCTCCCTAACGTTCTGCTCCACTCTACAGGCTAACCTAAGGGTTGCCTGCCAAACAAATAGAATCATGAGTAACCTAATGTTACTCAGTGAGTCCATGACCCAATAAACAATAAGTTTGATTTCCCAACCCAAACCCCAATAGCCGAAGCAAGATAAAGCCAAAGCACAATCATAGCTATATATAATTAGGCAAGCAAACCATCAACTCCTCCAACCATCACCACCACCCGGGATCCAGAGTTCACACCCGCGGGTTGTCAGTTCACAGCCCCCGACTTATGTGAATCTCTCCAGCACTTAACTATCGCGGCCGATTCTGACTTTCATGGTAATCGTTCTATCCGGTCAGATAGTACTCGGCCTAGGCTGCAATCCCGTCTCTCCGAGTCTTCTTACCATCCCTAAAGTAAGGCTTGCGGGGCGCTGCGGACAACTCCGCCTCTCAGCGAACGATGCACAAAGACCATTGGGATCCTTCACATCCGTCCATCAACATACCACGTCATGCACATACCATTGGGATCCAATGCATACGTTCCACAAATTTCGGCAGCATAACGCTTCACTCTACCAAACAATCCATAAAACAAACAACAGTATAACTGTAATGACCCTGTCGAGATCTTAAAACGTCCGGTACAATGATTAGACCAGAAATCTATGAAAGACAATTTTAAAAATTCTGGGAACTTGTAAGGAATTAGCCAAGGGCCTACTGTAATCAGTAAAGTAAGAATAATTAGCCAAGGGCCCGTCTTCATACATTTTATTTAACTTATTTAAGATAAAAATATATTTCAATTATTAAATATATTAAAATATATAACTGAATAACATTTGAAATATTTTAAAATTATCTCTAATAAAAATATGTTTTACTAATTAAGATATCAAATTCTGACTAAATTCAGATATTTCATAATTTCAAATAAAATATATAAATACTAATTATATATCATTCATTTTATACGTTTATTTTTATAAAAAGAAAATTTAAATATTAAATTTATTAAAAAATTAGGTTAATTTAGTTATTTTACTTTTGAAAAGTGTATTTTTCAAAAGTATAAAAAGATGGTGTAATTTTCAAAATATAATCTCAAATAAAAGTATTTATCCAAATTTCCTCTTTCTATAATTATAGAACCCAAAATTTCAAAAATATATATACTTTTTAATTATTTTCGTGTTCTATTAATTTTATTTAAAAAAATATGCTATTGTTCTAAAAAATAATTGATTGAAATTTAAATTTGAATTTTTAATAATATGTTATTTTTAAAAATTAATATGCTATTTGAATTTTTGTACGTAAATTTCAGGCGTAAATTTTTTTTATAAAAAAAGTTAATAAGTATTGTTAATATAGGACACAAAATTTAAAAACATATCTATGTTTTTAATTATTTTCGTGTTCTATTAATATGTTATTTTTTTAAAAAAAATATGAATTAAAGAAAACAAATATAAACCAAATAAATCAGTTTCTAAAATTAAAAAACCACAGTAAAAAAGTAAAAAACCATTAAAACTGGTGAAAATATATCAAATTTTGTAAAAACCTACCGTAAACAATCTGTCATAACTTGCATATTAAAACCTGTCATAATAACACTAAAAACTACTAAGGAAATTAAATCTATTACAACATAAAGTAAACCTGCTGTAACGTATTTGCCAATCTAGTAATTAAATAATTTGGTAGATTTTTTTGTAAATCTTGAAAAAACTGTCGTCTTATTAAAAAAACTCTGCCGTTGAAAATAAATCTGTCACTACATAAATATTCAAAAATGTAAAAACTCTGTTGCGCTTGAGAAAATCTGTTATAACTGAGTCAAAATACCTATTACATAAAAAAAACTGTCGTTTAAAAAATACTAATGCCGACCAAAAAATAAAACTGCCGTTCACATATTAATACAGCCGTTAGATAATAAATCTGTCATCATGTAATACAAAAATCTGCCGTATATAAATAAAACTGTGAAAGAAAATCTGCCACTCACTAAAAAACCGACCGCCTAATTAAATCTATCACTTCATGTATGACAGTTTTATTTAAGCGATTTTTACCTAATTTTTTTACTATGGTGAAAAATAAGAATTTTTAAAATAAAATAGTAATGGCAATTTTCGTAATTACCTTTTTGGTATCAAAGGATAAAATGACATTTTAGGTAATGAAAATAATTTAGTAATTTTCAAAAAATTATAGACATTTTAATATTTTTAACAGAAATTTATGTCATTCTAATAACTCACCCTATAGTTAATTGATGAATTATAATTTTTTTGGTTATTTCGTTTAGTTTCTCAAATTATAAACAAGCCAAATTCAGATATTGGATTTTTTGAGTAAAACTCAGTTTGTACTCTGAAATTCATTTGTATTTGGATTTTGGATCAAGAACAAGAAATAACAAAAAAGATGAAACCAAGTAAATAAGTCCATGCTCTCTTAACCCCCAACCTAAGTAGTATTTACATGTTACAAAGAGTCACAAAATCAGAATTCATAAAGTAGAATGGGTGTGTTTGAAGTTGTGGAACCAATTCATGATATTGGTTAACATTTTGATCGCATAGGCCAACCAGGAGGGGGATTGAGCTTGTTGGTTAATGGCTGTAAGGTGAAGAGGAGAGGATAAAAGCTTGAGAAGACAAGTGCTGTTTGATTCCTTTTGCGACTATTCACACCGATACAAGGAACAACAGACTATAATTTCATGATAATACATATAAAGATATATCTCAATCATTTTGTAACAAAACAAAAGCTTAATTGTATCCGATGGGGCTTATGTGTTGCTTTTGGCACGAGGAGATAGAGCTACAATTTGGGACTGGAACTAAAAGATGCATATGCATTGCATTTGAAAATTCTCCACTGATGCCTATCTGTTGTATCCTCCTATTAACCAATCCAATCATAGAAACCAGAGGATCCCTAAGATTGTGTGATTTGATCTTGTTCACCACCGCTTGATTTGAGCAATAATTAAAAAGAATAATTTTATTGGTCTTTCAATCATTTCATTAAAAGGAAAATTTCTTACAATTTTTATATATGGATCCTACACAATTCTTCAATTTTCCATCAAGAAATGAATGAAGAGATCTTTTCCTCTTTAAATTTGGTGAAGAATAAAATGAACATAAATTCTTTAAAAAAGAAAAAAATTATTTCATCATATGAAAATTTTTTTTCTTTTTTTTTTCTATTCATTATATTGTCAACAATGAAAGCCCTAAATACAATAAAGAAATAACATTATATCAAAAATTTCATCTTCCTCATTACTCTCGTCATTGTCTTATACATGTACAAACCTGTGATTAACCATTGGTCAAACAAAATGTACTGATTATTCATTTGAATTAAAGTGATATTTTATCTAATCTTCCTTTTATGTTATCTTTTTGTGCATATATATAATCATTTCCACAATTTTCTAATATATGGATCCTACACAAGTCTTCATTTTTCAACATATCTTGAGAAATGAATGAAGAGGGTTTTTCCTCTTTAAATTTGATGAAGAATAAAAGGAACATGTTGTAAATAGAGAGAAATAGAATGGGGAATTTCGTGTATATTGTGTATTATTCCATAGGTAATAAATCCTTTATATAAGGATGAATACATAAGAGAAAAAGAAAAATTAATTTCCTAAAGGGAAAAGGTAAATCCTAATAAGGAAATATACTCCTAATAGAAATAGGAAACGGATAGGTCGGATCGGACCAGACCGCTGTAACGTCCCCAAACCTACCTAAGACCTTCGGGTCGGACCACTCGACCAGGAGTGCAAACTTCGGTCACGGTCAGTCGTGTCCGGTACGTCCGGTACGATTGGCGGAACGGTGGTCCACAGTTAGGTAGCCGACCAGGCCTAGGTGCCTCGGAAAAGCTAGATAAGTGTTAAGGATGGGTAAAGGTGAGCTGAAAGAGTGTTAGG
>OVBI01002827.1:0-16453 GCA_900406495.1 Sisymbrium altissimum
AGTTAATAGCATAGCCACTAAATTCAGCTGCAGGTAGCCTAACCTTTTTCAGCTCAGAAAAGTTGGCAATCAAAAATCAATTCAACTTTTCTTTCCCATTCAAGATAAGCATTAGGATCATTCTTGCCACAGAAAGTGGGAATTTTAAGCTTAAGACTACCAATGCCATCATCAACTCGTTCAGCTCTCCTAGCAAAAGAGTTATCATTACCTTGCTCTCGGTACCTATTACTTCGTCGGCCACGAGCAATGGATCGGATTTCATCTGAGAATTCATCCTCAATCTTTTCGTCCTCTCGTCGTGTGGCTCTCTTAGGCCGGGTCCTTCTGGTCCGCGGGTTGGTCTGGTTAGTTTGAGTCGGTTGAGATGAAGCCTGAATCTCATCCAATCTAACATAAAGCTGTTCCAATCCTGCAGTCATCAAACGGGTCATGGTCTCATTTAAAGCTCTCATTTGAACATTTGACAAACCAGCGTTGGAATGTTCAGGTGGTTCCTCCTCATAAGTCTCCATAGATCCTGAAATTACTTAACAAACAGATTAAAAGAAACAACACTCACTCTCTTTATGTTTACTTCTCACCCACACAACTCACTGGTTTTAGGTGATCACTCAAAACAAAACTCTCTAAGTTCCTTCTCTAAGGTTCTAGGCAAGCAAACAGTCAAATCCAATGGATCTAAACAAACTTCCACCCAAAGAAAAAGATAGAAAGAAGAAGATAAATTTTTTTTTTTTTGGAATCCGACTTAGCCAAATATCAGGCTGGATTTCTCCTCAGCCAGCATGATTTCTCTTCCACCACTTCACTACTAAACAAAATAAATCAGATCTTTTTTTTTTTACTTTTCGAATTTCTTTTTTTTTTATATATATGCAAGAACAGAAATAAAACTAGATGGTGAAGTAGATAGATGGCCCGGATTCTAGATAGACAGAAAAGAAGTGTTTCAGAATTTTTGATGAAATGAAAAGAAAGAAATACCCCTTCAAGTGTACTCTGATACCACTTTGATACGATTTCCCAAGGAAAATACACTTGAATTAATGGTACTGAGGTTGGAATATGAACCGATCAGAGGATGATCAGACCGGAACTGGATGGATCGAAGTGGATCGCCAGAAGTGATGGTGATCTTCTGATATTCCACGCCTTAGCCAGCCTTGGATATGACGCACCAAGTTGCTAACAAAGGAGGTTGAATGGATATGACACACCAGACAACAAGAATGCTCAACGAAGAACAAAAGAGAGAAAATGCTCAAGAGAGTTTTCAACACTTAGATGAAAAATTGATAAAAGGTACTTAGGTTTTTACAAGGAAAAAGCTTAAATAGCTTGGAAAACAAGGGTATTTTTCCCACGCCAAAGAAGCTGAAAAGACTTAGCCTAAAAAGACATGAAATGAAATAAAAATCAAATGGACCGACGGTTTAATGAAACTCAGAGTTTTGGTCGGTCAAAATTTGACCCGGGAAAAATATCATGCAGTCGCGTGCAGGACGGTGAACAATCGAGACGTGGGCAAAATATCGAGATGCGGGTTCGCTGGCCCGAGACGCGGTCATGAGCCATTGGGACGCGGGGGCTTCGTATCGAGACGCAGGTGTATCGGCTCGAGACGCGTCTGGACCATCGGCAGCTCCGTGATCGAGAAACATCAGGACGTCATGCTAGAGTGTCTTACCACTCGATCAGGTCATTGGCCCTGCCGAAAGGTCAAATGGGTCTTCTCCGGGTGAGCCTTGTCCGGTACGGTGCTGGGCTCGAGTGTCTCGTCCATCGTCAGAACCAGCTCGAGTCATGGGCATTGTGTCTCGAGACAAAGCTTCGCCATCAAGTGTTGGTCGGTCAATAACTCGGGTCCGGTCAGCAGAGTGATCAATAGCCCGGTTGATGACGGATCCTTCAATCCTGGTTTGCGTCGAGACGCGGCTGCGACCGGTACGGGCATCGGTACGGTCATAAATCAGCTCATCCGAGCCATCTCCAATTCTATACCGAGACGCGGGTATTCTGTCTCGAGACATCGATTCAGAATGTGCCTTAACTCGGTGAAAATAGTCTCCAATCACCAATGGCTCAGGTGGATTCTCCTCCGTGTGTTCTGGTACATCCGGTGCATCGTAACCTCCGGTTCCAGCTTCGGTTTCTGCATCCATGATTGTATCAGGGGGGGGGGGGTTCGACAAGTTCTTACCAAATGGACTGATGATGAGGCTGTTACGGCGACGTGGGAGGATGCAGAGAAGTTATTAGAAGCATATCCAGAAATGGAGCTTGAGGACAAGCTCCTAGTCGAGGAAAAGAGTAATGATACACGTTTTGGAAAGACATATTCACGAAAAAGGAAATAACCTAGTTAGTTTCTTTATTTCTATAATTTAGTTAATTTAGAATATTTACCTTTTTATATCTAGAGTAGTTTTCTTTTTTTATAGTGTAGCCTATATAAAGAGATCTTATTATCAATAATAAATCACCTTCCAGCATTAACCTTATTGTCAAGAAAGAGATTAGGGTTAAAGGAAGCTTTTGCAATATTCTTATTGTGTTCTTGTGTTAGCAATCACGGCTCCAGTTACAAGATTACAGGCTAAGGCACAGGAACATATCAATAACATAATGCTTAGTTTATTATAGCAGGCTCGCGTTTTCAAGCATGTTTGCTACCCCGTTGAATTTCAGCTGCACTAGCTTGTAGATTATCAATTGCATGTCTTAACATTTATAGCCAAGTTTCTGAGATTAAAGAAGATAAATAGAGACTTTAAAGGCAGCAACTACAAGTTACAAAATCACCACTTTTCAGCCGCAACACTTAATAAAAGTGCACTGAGTCCTAATTACTAACACCAAGTTTCAAATCCGGGATATTAGAGGTTTGTTCATTAGTAATTGACATGGAATGGAAGAGGATGAAGGTTTACGAGAGGAGAATTGTTCTTCTTGGCATTGAGTTTAAAGTGAAACATGGTCTTTTTCTTGGACATGGAGTTTCTTGTATTTGAAAACAAACATGCATAAGATTTTTTTCAGTTTCAATCTGAAGAAAGAGTTTGAAAGACAACAATTCACAACCATAAGAACTAACAGAAACACCAAGTGCAAAGATCAAGAACACAAAGGCGAATCTTTAAGAGAAACCAATCACATATTCCGCAAAATTAACACAACTCCCAAATGAGAACAAATCTCTGAACAAATTAGACAACCCTAAACCAATAGAACAAAGGATTTCACCACAACCTTCCAAGAGTTCAAACTCCATGATTTGGGTCTAACAAGTGACAAAAAGACTCGACAAAACATTCAAATCTATCGGTGGTTTCTCGATCGCTGAGGAATCTCATCTCTGCTTGTGCTATTTGGGACGGAGATCCGATGGGTTTGAGGAAGAAGAACGGGATTAACGCAAGAAACGCTGTTGATTTGATTCTAGTGAGAAAAATGAAGAAGAAATCTCTGATTTGTTGACAAGAGATGAAATTAGGGTTTTGGAATCGAGTTCGCGATAGCTTCAGAAAAAAATGAGATTGAGAGAGTATTATTAATTAAAATATTTCGTTTGGTGGCTTTAAACGACATGGTTTAGTCAATATTACAATGGCTCTTTTAAAAAAAAAAATCTCAAAAATATGTTCAATTTTGTTTTCTAGGTAAAATGTGAATCAGTCCTACAACGGTTAGATTTTTTTGAGCTAATAGTTCTACTAATAATATTTTTAACTATTTGCCGATTTTTGTTAGGATAATGGTTTTATGTTATAAACCGATTGGATTGTCATCACTATTCAGTGTGGAATCTTCCTAATCCGGTTTACTCTATTTCCTATTTGTATTAGGAGTAGTAATCATTATTGTATTAGAATTACTTTTTCTGTACTTTCCTTTATTTGTTAGGAAAAAGAAGTTTCCTTTTATCCCATGTATTCATCCTTATATAAAGGATACATCATTCATGGAATAATACACAACACAACACACGAATCATACATTCATTCTCACTAGTTTCACAACACGTCATCAGCATGATAGTTTCTAAAACTCTAAGCTAAAACCCTAAAAGTCCGACCAACAAAAAGCTCAGCCGCCTCCATCAAATTGTCCAGAAACCCATGGAGGTTCTCTCAACCCACGGAGGTTCTAAGGTACAACCAGAAGGTGCAATCCTCTCTTCCTTCTTAATCCGATCTGAGGTTCTAAGGTAAGTCAACTAAACCCTAAGAACCATAAACCCTAAATTTCATAAAAACACTAAAATCCTAATTCTGAATCATGATCACTTTGTTAAATTGTTTGATTGATTGATTAAACCCTAATCCTGAATCTTGATAGTTTTGTTAAATTGTTTGATTGATTGATTGACTTAACCATAATTCAGAACTTTTTATTTTATGAAACCCTAATTTTGTAATCAATCTGAAAATCGAATTTGATTGCATGGTCTAATAGAAATCGACTGCTAGGTTGATTAAAATTCATTGATTGTTTGATTGCTATAATTGATTGATTGTTTTAAGATTGAAATTGCATGATAAACTAATTGACCTACAAAGTTCTGTTTAAAACCGAAATCTGATCATCATGAATAATTAGAATTCATATGCTAGGATTGCATCATAAACATATAGACCTTGAATGCTAGGTTGCTGTTTAGGNTGAATGCTAGGTTGCTATTTAAGAATGTCTTGTTTGATGATTAGACTTGTTTGATAAGCATTAAAATTGGTAAACTTGATTTCAGATGTCGAAAATCAACAACTTGAATTTTTCTACCCTAAATCTCTCTGGAGATAATTACTTACAATGGGTATTGGATACTAAAATCCTCTTAAAATCAGAAGAACTAGGCGAATGTATCATTGAGGGAAATAATGAAAACGAAAGAAATAGATACAAGGCAATCTTAATAATTTGCCATCATCTTGATGAGAGTCTAAAAAATAAATATGTAACTATTCAAAATCCCCTAGACCTTTGGAAATAGTTGAAATCAAGATATGACCACCATAGAACGGTGCTGTTACCAAAGGCCCAATATGATTGGAGGAATCTCAGGTTCCAGGATTACAAGTCCGTGGAAGAGTATAACTCAGCTATGTTTAAGATAGTTTCAACATTGAAACTGTATGGTGAGGAAATAACTGATAAAGATATGCTAGAGAAAACATTCTCCACCTTCCACACAAGTAACATATTGTTACAACAACAATATCGTGAAAAAGGCTTTCAGACATATTCAAGTCTAATATCATGCCTATTACTAACCGAGCAAAACAATGGGTTACTACTGAGAAACAGTGAGATGAGACCTCCTGGAGTAACCCCACTTCCCGAAACCCATGTGGTCACGGAAGAGAAAGAAACTAATCACGTCCAAGGAGAACCAAGGCAGTATGGCCGTGGACGTGGAAGATGGCAAGGACGTGGTCGTGGAAACCACCATCCTTATGGTCGAGGTTCAAACCGAGGCCGCGGGTACCAACCCGATACTAGTCGTGGTCGAGGTCGAGGCCGTGGTGCTGCAGGATCTTCCAAACTGCAAAACTCGACCACCAATTCAGCATGCCATCAGTGTGGGATGAGCAATCAATGGGCTAAGACTTGCAGAACTTCCAGACACCTTGTTGACCTCTATCAAGAGAGTCTAAAAGGGAAAAACCCGGAAGCCAACATGGCTCAGCATGACGAAGATGGGGACTTCGATCATGATTAATATGACTCACTGAACTATAAAACTTCTGGTTGTCTTAAGGATTCAAGTTGATTGTTATACTTAGTTTTCGTGTTTTGCTTTAATATTTTCTATGTTATTTTAAACTTGTTGCTTTGCTATTTATTTTAAACTTAATGATATGAAGGATTTTATTTTTAAGTCTCTAAAACATGATCCTTATCTTTGAAGAATGAGTGATGAAAAGGACATGTTCGTGGTGGATAGTGGATCAAGCCACGCGATTCTAAGAGATAAAAGATATTTCATTAATCTCACACTCAAAAGTGCCAATATAAGTACCATAGTAGGAATGGCTAATCTAATTGAAGGCTACGGCCAGGCTAACATATTGTTGCCTAAGGATACGCATCTAGAAATTTCTGATGCCTTATATTCACCCAGTTCTAAAAGGAGCCTATTGAGTTTTAAAGATATTCGAATGAATGGTTTTCATATCGAAACTAAGGGCGAAGGAACCAAAGAGTTCCTTCTGATATATGAAATTGCCCAAGGACATAAGAAAGTCCTAGAGACCATTCCTGCGGTTTCTACTGGTATTTACTGTGTTAAAATCAGTATGATAGAGGCTAATGCCACGGTAAATAAGACACTTACCGAGAATTTCACTCTATGGCATAACCGGCTTGGCCATCCCGGTTCAAACATGATGTGAAAGCTAATATCAAATACAAAAGGGCACACATTGAAAGAAAGAAGAGTTATCCCTAAAAATCTCATGTGTATTGCATGTTCACAAGGGAAACTCATTACTAGGCCATCACCAGTCAAAGTGACTAAGGAAACAATAAATTTTATGGAAAGAATACAAGGAGACATTTGCGGACCAATACACCCACCTTGTAGGACGTTTAGATATTTCATGGTCCTTATTGATGCATCCACGAGATGGTCACATGTAAGTCTCCTATCAACTCGGAATTTGGCATTTCCGAGATTGCTTGCTCAACTAATCCGACTTAGAGCACACTTTCCAGACTTTCCTTTAAAGTCCATACGCCTGGACAATGCTGGTGAATTCACGTCCCAAGCGTTTAATGATTATTATATGTCCATGGGGGTAAGTGTTGAACATTATGTGGCACATGTACATATACAAAACGGTCTAGCTGAATCATTTATCAAAAGAATACAGCTAATTGCCAGACCATTACTTATGAGATCAAAACTCCTGATCTCAGCTTGGGGACATGCAGTTTTACATGCAGCCAAATTGATTCGCATCAGGTCATCTAGTGAACATAAATATTCTCCATCACAGTTGATTACAGGCCAAGAGCCAGACATATCCCATCTCAAAATATTTGGATGTGCCGTTTATGTGCCAATAGCACCACCACAGAGAACTAAGATGAACCTCAAAGGAGGATGGGGATATATGTTGGATATGATACTCCCATGATTATAAAGTACCTTGAGCCAACCACATGTGATCTATTTAAGGCCAGGTACGAGGATTGTCACTTTGACGAATCCGCCTATCCAGCATTAGGGGGAGAAGATAATAAGCTGGTAAAGGAAATTTCATGGAATCAATCGTCCATATCATGACAGGATCCTCGGACTAAAGAATGTGAAATAGAAGTCCAAAAGATAATACATTTACAAGAGCTAGCTAATCAATTGCCAGATTCCTTTACAGACCCGAAAAGAGTGACTAAGTCACATATACCAGCTGTTAATGCACCAGTTCGAATTGATGTCCAAGAGGGACACAATCAAGTTGCTACAGAAACTAATGCGCGTTTAAAACGTGGTCGGCCCATTGATTCCAAATATAGGAACCCTCAGAAATCTAAGAAAGGTGCTGAAAATCAATCTTTGGTTAATTCCGAGGCAAATGGAACCCCAGACATAAGTGAACCGACGGTACCATACATTGATGCTCGGGACGCCGAGCCTCAAGGTCCTGAAGTTCCGGATAACATGAGATCTCAATGAATTATGTTATGTCTGGGATACAATGGAATAGAAAAGATATCGATATCAATGATGTATTTGCATATAAGGTAGCACTTGAACTTATGATCGAGGATCCAGAACCCAAGTCTATATTTGAGTGCACTCAACGAAAGGATTGGACTAAATGGAAGGAAGCCATAAAGTGGAGTTAAATTCTTTAAGGAAAAGGGATGTCTTTGGTCCAATAATTCGGACTCCCTATGATATTAAACCAGTTGGACATAAATGGTTCTTTGTGAGGAAAAGAAATGAACATAATGAAATCGTGAGATATAAAGCACGGCTTGTTGCACAAGGATTCTCACAGAGACCAGGAATAGATTATGAGGAGACGTACTCCCCTGTAGTGGATGCTACTACTTTTAGATTCCTAATAAGTCTGGCCATAAAAGAGAAATTGGATTTGTGGCTAATGGACGTAGTGACCGCATACTTATATAGTCCACTGGATAGTGAAATATATATGAAAGTCCCAGAGGGTATTGAACTCAAAGATAAGAGAAGTTCTCGAGAACTACATTCGCCTTGTTTGTTTGCTGGTCGCTAGCGTCAGCGACCAACGTCAGCGACTAAGTTTTGTTCGTTTGGTAGTCGCAGACCCTGCGACTAGTCGCGGCGACCAAACGCTAGCGATCAGCGATTAAAAATTTTGATCGCTAAATTTTTTAGCGTCGCGACTAAAAACTCGGCGATCAAAATTTTTAAAAATTGAAAATTACAAAATGCCCCTGATTTTAGTCGCCGCGATTAGTCGCGCGACTGCGAAACGAACAACCTTAGCGACATGTAATCGCGATCGCTAGTCGCTGACGCTAGCTACCAGCAAACGAACAGGGCCTTGTATTAAGTTGAATAAATCTCTTTATGGATTGAAACAATCAGGTCGAATGTGGTATAATAGACTAAGCGAGTACTTAGTGAAAGAGGGCTATAAAAACGACCCCATCAGTCCTTGCATCTTTATAAGGAAATTTGCTAAGGGGTTCGTAATCATCGCGGTGTATGTTGACGACCTGAATATCCTAGGAACCTCTGCGGAAATCACCCAAACAGTCGAATATCTGAAAAAAGAATTCGAGATGAAAGACCTAGGCAAAACGAAATTCTGTTTGGGATTACAGCTTGAGTACATTAATAATGGAATCCTTGTGCATTAAATGGCATATAGAGAAAAGGTACTCAAGAGATTTAATATGGACCAATCTCACCCATTGTCGAGCCCCATGGTCGTGAGATCACTTGATCTAAAGAAAGATCCGTTTAGTCCGAAGAAGGACAATGAAGAAGTCCTTGGTCCCGAAATGCCATATCTCAGTGCTATAGGAGCTTTGATGTATCTGGCGAACCACACAAGGCCAGATATATCCTTTGCCGTAAATTTAATATCTAGATTTAGCTCATGTCCGACCCAAAGGCACTGGAACGGGATTAAACATATTCTTCGTTACCTACAAGGAACGAAAGACTTGGGTATATTCTATAATAACCAATCCAAAGAAGGTTTAATTGGTTTTGCTGATGCAGGTTATCTTTCGGATCCACACAATGCTAGGTCTCAGACAGGTTATGTTTTTACTCACGGTGGAACTGCCATATCCTGACGGTCCATGAAGCAGACCATTGCAGCTACATCATCTAATCATGTAGAAATTTTGGCTATTCACGAGGCCATCCGTGAATGTGTTTGGCTAAGGTTAATAACTCAGCACATTAGAGTTGATTGTGGGATGACAGAAGGGAAACAGGAACCAACCATCATGTACGAGGACAACGCAGCATGCATAGCTTAGCTTAAAGACGGATACATCAAAGGTGATAGGACGAAGCACATTTTGCCGAAATTCTTCTTCACACACGATTTGCAGAAAGCTGGAGAAGTTCAAGTACTACAAGTGCGTTCAAGTGACAATTCTGCGGACCTATTCACCAAGTTGCTTCCAACCTCAACATTCAAGAATTTAACTTACCAGATTGGAATGCGTCAACTGAAGGACCTTCAGGGATGTTCAGAATAAGGAGAGTAATGCGTGTTGTACTCTTTTTCCTTCACCACGGTTTTGTCCCATTGGGTTTTCCTGGTAAGGTTTTAATGAGGCAACATCCAAAGCGTATTACGAGCTCTTAATAGTTCTGACATCCAAGGGAGAGTGTTATAAACCGACTGGATTGTCATCACTATTCAGTCTGGAAGCTTCCTAACCCGGTTTACTCTATTTCCTATTTGTATTAGGAGTAGTATTCCTTATTGTATTATGATTACTTTTTATGTACTTTTCTTTACTTGTTAGGAAAAGGAAGTTTCATTTTATCCCATGTATTCATCCTTATATACAGGATACATCATTCATGGAATAATACACAATACAACACACGAATTCATACATTCATTCTCACTAGTTTCACAACATTTTATTAATTAATAGTATTATTATTATATATGTTTTACCATTTTAAATAGACTAGATAAATTTTGATTATGAATTTTTTTTTAGCATGGATTATAACTATTTATTTAAAGTGAAAACTGTAAAAATGATATTTTTGGACAATATTTTCTTCTTTCATTTATTAGTTTAATATTTAAAAATCAGGTCTAATAGCCTTGTTCAATCTAGTTAAATTGCCAGTCGGTGGTCAATCCGGTTTGATTTCAGTAAAAAAAAAAAAAAAAAACTCAATCTAGTAATCAACTCAAAATTGTCCACCAAAACCCAAAAAAAAAAAAAAAAAAAAAAAAAAACTTCCNAAATCAAAAACTTACTATGGTCAATTTAAAAAATCAATTCTTGTGTTAATAAACTAAAATCATAAAAAAGTTTAAAAGATCATTATACAATTAAAATTGTTTGTTATGGATATCTTCCTATTCTTTTCGTATATATTTTTTTAAAAAAAAATCATCACAATCTCTTTTTTTTATTCATTCCAAACTCGAGATTTATACTATCGCAGTTAAGTCTTTAAATATACAAGAGGTCTGATCAACCTACTCTCACATATATACCAACGATAACAATCTCATTTCATCGGATTTTGCAAATCCGATGCACAAAAAAGACTGGAATTCCAAGTTTTTAGAACCTAGCACAAAAAAACCATGGCAAGACCGGAAACGTTTCGGGGACGGGGACAGCTTGGGGACGGAGAAGAAATGTTTCTCGGACGTTTCAGTAAGGTGGAGACGGTAAAAAATTTTATGGGGATGGAAGGGTTGGATATGGAGACGTTTCAGACAAGTTTTAATTTAAAATTTGGTGTTTCTAAAGGCTATTATTAGGTGTGCAAGTGTAGATGTGCAATATGCACAATATAAATAGTCAATTATGTTAGAATTTTACTCTTAATAGGTTTAGAAACACATGACATGAGATCAGGTCACTGTATAAACATTAGTAATCCAGACATTTCTAGTAATTATAGGTTTTTTTAGCATGAAATGTGACTGGAAACTAATAAAAACAGAGCAAATAAATACTTGAAACTAAGTCTTCATGATGATTTTGTATTACTTAAACTTAACTTATAATTTGTTATATATAATATATATATATATATATATATATGTTTATTTCATTGCCGTCTTTTACCCGTCCCCGTTTTTTTAAATTTTGGGATTTGCCGTTTCCCGTCCCGGTACCCCTTCCCGTTTCTGTCCCCGTTTCGGTCCCGGTGCAACTTAGATGAACAGTCTAAAGACACCTAGCTGAGCCAAAGAGTCATTAGATTACGGAACTTCTTTCGTTCCCTCCTGGCTGCGATCGTGTTCCTGACCTGTCGATCAATGTCCTTAAAGAGCTGGACAGAGTCAGTAAATCGTAGGTTGAAGAACCTATCATTTCTCTCTCTCTCCAAATAGCATACACAAGTGTTTGGGTTACAATAGAGGGAGATCCATTTGTCCTGAGTTTTACCCAGTTCGTTAGATGATTCCAAGAGTGGAAGCTGGTATGCGGAAGACCCAACTTATCTTGCGCCTGGGACCAAATAGCTTTGCTGTAGTCACAAGTGAGAAATAAGTGATCTCTATTTTCGGTACCAGAAGAACACAGGCAGCAGGTTACAGGGATTAACATTCCCCAAGAAGCCAATCTCTCTTTCGTTGGAAACCGATTTAGCTGAGCAGTCCACATGGTGAAAGCATATTTCGGAGTTACCACATAGCCTATATTTTTGACCTTATGGAGGTTCAATCAATTGCGGAAGAGGTTAGAAGTACAATTCCATGGATATTTTGGAACATATGGAAGAACAAGAACAATATCCTGTACAGAAATAAACAGGAACTGGTGGATGTCATATTTCAAAGAGCAACTCTTGAAGCTAATGTATGGGTAAAGGTCGCCACAGGCTTCCTAAACATCAGTCTCACCATCACTCTCGGATCAAAGATGGCAACACCCACCTATAAACATGATCAAGTGCAACATACATGCAAATTGGCGTAACAAAACCTTGCACAGTGGGGCAGCGTAGATTGCCAGAGACCACTCAGGCTCAACTATTCTACACTCTCGAGATGCATTTACATGTTCCCCCAATAGGATGATTGCAGAACTCTGTTGCATCATCTAGGCGCTTCAAGGTATGCATGATTTGCATTTACACATTATCATTGCCTCGAACTTTGCTAATGCAGTAGAAGCGGTGAATCATACTGGTCTGTGGCCATGCTACCGTACACTAACGGCTCAAACTTATTCTCTACAAGTCAGTTTTCGTCAGTGTAGTTTTGAGCTTAAAACACCAAAAGCCAATTTGATTCCTAGTGAGATCTCCAAAAGTGTCTTCCGATACGGCCGTTTCCAATCATATGTTATACATTATAATTATCAATCACATAAAACGTAAGAAGTCAAAACCATTCAAATTCATCAAAAACGAGTAATTCCTCTAAATCATTCAAAATACTTTGACTTACAGCAAGAATTTAAAACAAAAAAAAAAAACAGTAGAGATAACAAAGCAATGTTTAAGCGTTCAAAAAACAAAAGAAAAACAAAACTACTCACTGTAGATAATTAATCAGAATTTTAAATTATCACATTATTCCTATGAAGAAAAAAAGAAGGCATTAAAGCAGTTTCAATCAACTTCATGAACAAAGCTAGTTTTTTTTTTTGGAAGATAAATAAACCTGGTTTTGGAACCTAGTTCTGATATATATATATCATAATATAAAATAAAACAAAAAAAAAATCAGAGATATCACAGCAATGTATTGAAAATAAACTGAAAAGAAGTTTTTTTCAAAGAGGAAACTAATAATGTGGGAAAACTAATAATGTGGGAAAACTATGATGACTTGGTATATGATGAACTAATAATCCTAAATAGTAGAGATTGAGAGAAGATAACGGAAGAAAATCGGTGTATTGTTGTATACAAAACTACAATGAAAGAGTTATTAAGATTTTTCTTCATTAAACTTTTTATTTTACATAATTTTTTTATAAGTACAGCGTTTATACGGTGACCATATAATCTTCCACTTAGCTGTTGTATCTGTGGCCGAATAATTAAAAACCGTATTATTCTACTGTACATAATAAAACAATACAGTATATTACCAAGTATCGTGTATATACTGTATACATGGCCATATAGATCATATTTGAGAACACTGCCTATAATAAACACATAAAAGTAAGATTCTTTTTAAACTGCTTCCCAATTAATATATAGAGGATTCGATTTCTGCGTTACATAGGACAATTAGCAAAATACTTTATTTAAGATTTCAAATTTGGAAAATACACTACTTATTAATTTTTCTGAAAAAAACACTTATTTATATATAATAAGACTCTTTTGACCCATATTTTAATAAATAAAATTAAAAATTCAAAAATATTAATATTTTGATTAACTTATTTAAGATAAAAAAATATATTTAATTATTAAATATATTAAAATATATAACTGGATAAAATCTGAAATATTTTAAAATTATCTCTAATAAAAATCTATTTTACTAATTAATCTTATATAAATAACTTACCTAAAACTTTTTATTATATTTATTATTGAGTTATTTTTATATTAAATAACTCTTTAAAATTTTCAAAGATAAGGTTTAAATAAAACTTAGCCAAAAGTCATTAATATGTTTTCTTTTCTTCAAAATCAATAAAAAAATATAATAATAAAATGATTATAATAATCAATAAATTTTTAAAAATCAGAAGTTGAAAATCCAGAAATGAAAATTTTAAGATATTAAATTCGTACTAAATTCACATATTTCATAATTTTAAATAAAATCTACAAATACTAATTATATATTATTCATTTTATATGTTTATTTTATATGAAAAATTTTAAATATTAAATTTTTTGAGATTTTTAATTAGGTTAATTTAATTATTTTATTTATAAAAAAATTTAGTTTTCAAAAATATTAAAAAATAATATAGTTTTCAAATTATAATCTCGAGCATTTATTCAAAATTTTTCTGTTTTTTAAAAGTCCTATTTTAATTTTTTTTAAAATTGAGTCAATTTATTTGGAATTGAATCAATCTTACATCTTCCAGCTAAACCAAACTGGTGATACCTTTTTCACCTAAACTGAACATTTCTTACACTCTTCTCTAAGGTCAAATTTTATTTTTCCACTTAAACCGAATCTACATTTTCCGCGATGTCCAGTAAGTATACGCCATTGTTTTGTGTCTCTGTAGTTTTCATTCTTCTCATTTTTCTTTTAATCATAAGTTTCACTGAAGAAAAAAAAGCTTAAGAGCAAGCGAGAAGTCTAAAAGTTATAGATAAGCAGCGTCTTGGAATCGATTCCTCAATGGTATCCATTCGGAAGATCGGTGGGCTATGTACTGAAGCGACCTAATGCCACTGACTCCATGAGACTTAAAAGATCATTCATATTATATAAATAGTTTGGAAACAAGAATATACAGATCCCTCAAGTATTGTGTTTTGATACAAGAAAATCAACATCAACAAATTTGCAGCGTAGTGTGCTCTTTAAGAAGATTGGATCATGGAAAAAAATTAACAACAAAAAAATTAGACTGCCCAATTGCTGCGATGTCTACAATGATGCAGTCGTCTTGGGTAATCCGATAAGCTATCGACAACTGTCTGGCTCCAACTTGGGCAACACTTTTTGGGAATTTTAATGAATGTTTCGTTCTTTTTGGCGACACACAAAACAACACTATCTCAACACACAGTAATCCCAAGTTTTATCAAAAGAGTTCTTCTGAGTTGAACTTGTTCCATGCTTCCTGTTTATTGTCATGAGAAGAAGGAAAACAGAGATGAGCCAGTAAATGTGGATTTGTACAATTGTGCGGTTCTACTTATCCATGAGAGACGCAATCTAATTGAATAATAAGTCAACTTCTTCTAAAATGGTGAATCACTTACCTTGAGCATGTCGAACACTTTCTCGGCAATGTATTTCTGCTGGAGATTAGCGCCTTTTTGCTGAACTTTGTCAGGATGTATACAGAGAGTGGCCTTCCTGTAAAATTTCTTGACAGATGCAGCGGTAATTAAATCGGTCAATGAAACAGGCTGCCAACCACACTCTGGCCAAAGAACCTGCTCATTTGCATCACAAGAGATTTGTAAGGTTCATAACATGAAAGGGACAAATGAAATCAAAACAAACAATTCAGAAAAAAAACAATATGACATACATATTGTAACGTCGAAAGCAAGGCACGCAAGTTTCCCTCCTTCCCCGCACCCCAACGTTTTATCTCAATATCCAGTGTCTCACCGATTCTCTGAAATCCATGATGCAGCGTCTCAGACTTGCGAGAAAGAAATAAGACAAGATGGATGGTACTAGTTGAGACAGTTCCCGTAAGGTGGAACAAAGTTTTTTATACTCATCAAGAGTGTCTCGACAGAGTAACATGATTTGAGATTGGGCATAACAGTAAGAAACTTACATTTCTCTCAGCTTGTTCTCTTAGTACTTGAAGGTCACGATCATTTTTCTCAGCAAGTGCTTTAGCCTAATTGAGAAAAGAATTCATGTCACATAACGTATGGCCAATCTTGTGTCATTCATTGTCGGATACAAACACATTAAAGAAAATGATGTTAAACGTACAGCTCGCTCCTGTGTCCTCTGGTGACGTTCCAGCCTGGCACGCCGTCTCTCTTCAGTTTCTCCTTCAACATCTTGAAACCCACCAGAGGATTGGGTTGCTGATGCTTTACAAGGAAGGAGGATTCATTAGGTGACCTGAAAAATAAGTGCATAGGAACAGAATTTGACGGATAAACCTCAGAAATTTCAATACCTCCAAATATTGAACTGAGATCGTCAACAATGTTTGTCGCCGAAGAGGTCTTCCTCAGGTTGTCGGATGCTCCAGAAGGGGCTCGCGAAGATGGCTTACTTGATTCGAAAGACCCTCCCTTGTTCCATGAATCTTGGAAAGGATCCTGAAACACAACTTAAGTTATAAGAAAGAGGCGAGTCTCACGTAAAGGACATAAAGCCAGAACAGAAGTAGATATCCAATCTCACTGGAGGGTTGGTTCTCTGTCGTGGAGCACTACTTGGTCTGGAAACCGAGCTAAAGAAGGAGTCAAGATCATTGTTATTCTCTTGCTGCTTTGCTTTAGCTTGGGCAGCCGCCCTTGCACGTGCCTCAGCAGCTGCTCTTTCAACAGCAGCTCGTTCTGCCCTAACCCTTGCTTCCTTCTCCCGCGCTTCAGCGTTTGCCCTTTCTCTAGCTTCTGCTGCAGCTCTCTCCGCCTTTTCCCTTGCCC
>OVBI01002828.1:0-16436 GCA_900406495.1 Sisymbrium altissimum
AAATAAATAATTTTTAGGCAGTTAAGAAAATAAAATTTACAAAAAGTATTTTTTTTCACAAGTTATTATTATATTATTATTACGGATCCGTTACTAAAGAGGCATCAGAAGAATTAAGTATTGTATTGTTGGAGGTAACAGAATAGAGCTAGTACAGAATAAAGCTTTTCTAGGACCTTGCGAAGCAAGTATGTGAGCGATTTGATTGTGGTCTCTGGAAATATGATTGACTGAAACACTTGTAAAGAATGCTTCCATTAACTTGATGTCCCGTATGATGTTTGTAAGGCTCCAATCGTGAGAAGTCCCTGAGATACTGTTGCAGAGGATTTGACAATCACTTTCCAAGATAAGGTGGGTAAAGCCAAGTTGAGTCATTCGTTTCATTGCGTGAAGTAGAGCTTTCGCTTCTGCGTCTAGAGGAGAGATTGCTTGGCCTAGCAAGACAGATTCCCAGAAGATAGGGTGCCCCTCAGAGTTTCGCACAATCCAACCAGCAGAGGATAGTGATGAGCCGTGAACAAAGGAAGCATCTACATTGCATTTTAGGTAGCCTTGAGGAGGAGTTTCCCAGGAAGTAACTTGGTTAGCCGATTGTCGTGTCTGTAGTTGTTCTTCATTAGACATTTCAATCCATTCATGAACCTCACGGAGTGATGTTTGGTAATCAGACAGAGAGCAGGGCATCTTAGAATTGAAGATAAGATCATTTCTGGACTTCCATATTCTCCATAGTAACCAGAAGGGAAGGAGTTTCTGTTCCATAGTTAGAGAATTTCTGCCTTGAAGATTAAAGAGAAAGGACATATTATCATCCAATTTGTTGTGGAAGACGCCTGGTTGGAGATGAGTAAAGGACCATGTAGTAACTGACGCAGGACATGTGAAGAAGAGGTGATTAATAGATTCTTCCCGTTGACCACATCTTTTGCAGGTAGAATCTATATGAAGTCCTCTTGTATTCAGTTTGGAGCTAGTAGGGATTGCTCTAGATAGGATCTGCCAGATAAAATACCGCAGTTTTGGAGCAATCGGAAGTTTCCAAAGTCTTCGTTTTAATTCTAAATCTCCATGAAGTCTGGCAATTGTCATGAATGCAGGGTCAAGCTTACATGCGAGGTGGTATCCTGCTTTAACTGTGTAGTTTCCATGAGATGTCGTAGCCCAGAGCAGTTTATCTTCATGAGGTGTTTGAGGTAGGTATATAGACCGAATAAGAGGGATGTCTCTTTGAGAAATGTAACGCACCAGAGCATCTTCATTCCATGTTCTGCTGTTGTCATTAGTAAGTATGAGATCTGATACACTGAGTAAGGGATCTGAAGTTGGTCCTGTAGCCGGTCTTAGAGGTTGTGTTGGGAGCCAGTTGTCGCAGAAAACTCTAATATCAGTTCCATTTTCTACATTGAAAGTAAGGCCTTGTTTGAGAAATTGAATACCATGTAGGACCGAAGACCATCCATATGATTGTAGCCATTGAGATTTGGCTTCTCGAACAGACACATCTTTGAAGTATTTTGCTTTGAAAAGCCGGGATATGAGAGATGTGGGATTTTGTAGTAGTCGCCAAGCTTGGCTGGCGAGGAGAGCATTATTGAATTTTCTAAATCTCTGAAGCCGAGGCCTCCTTCTTCTTTAGAGAGATTTATTTTCTTCCAAGACACCCAGGGAATTCCTTTTGAATCATGTTTCTTCTTCCACCAAAAACTCTGAACTGAAGACGTGATTTCATCTAGGACTGTGATTGGAATTTTAAAGCAAGACATTGAGTACACTGGCATGGAGATAGCTACAGACTTGAGCATGATTTCCTTTCCCGCCGGTGATAGATATTTTTCTTTCTAAGATGAAGTCCTTTTTTTTACTGCATCAATGATCATATTGAACATATCGGTTTTTTTTCTTCCAAATTTTTCTGGTAGTCCTAGATATATACCTCCTCCCCCTTGGTTTGGGATTTTGAGAATGGATTTGAGACGTTCTTGGAGGTCTCCTGGTATACGGTCACCAAAAGTTATGGTTGACTTCGTAGTATTAATCTTTTGGCCAGAACTTTCTGCATAAAGTGTGAAGATGAACTTGAGAAGCCGGCAGTTTGGACCATTTGCTTGGACAAAAAACAGAGAGTCATCAGCAAATAAGAGGTGTGTTATTGCTGGAACTCCATTTCCTATATTGATGCCCTTGATTTTACCCGTTGTTGAGTGTGTTTGGAGGAGATGACTTAGCACGTCTGGCGCATATAATAAATAGGTATGGAGAAATAGGGTCTCCCTGACGAATGCCGCGTTCTGGTGTAATCTTGCCACGAGGAGTGCCGTTTATGAGTACGGAGAAAGTTGGACTAGTTACCAAGAGACCCACTTCTCTGAGAAACCAAAAGCTTGGAGTGTCCTTTCCAAAAATTTTCATTCAACTCTATCATATGCTTTCCTGATGTCAGTCTTTACAGCCATATAAGTTTGAGAGACTCTTCGTCTGGCTTTGAGGGAGTGCATCAACTCATTTGCCACGAGAACATTATCTGAGGCCATTCGACTAGGGATGAATGCAGATTGGGCTTCTGAAATAATCTCATTAAGGATACCTTTTAATCGCAGAACTAGTAGTTTTGAGATTATCTTGTATAGTACATTGCAGAGAGCAATAGGACGGAACTCGGAGAATGTCTCTGGTCGTGTGGTTTTTGGAATGAGACAGAGATTTGTATGGTTGATCCCTGGAGTCATGGATGAAGTGGAGAAGAATCTTCTGACTTCATTGATGACGTCCTGTCCCACAATATCCCAACATTCCTGATAGAATCTAGCAGTGAATCCATCAGGTCCAGGAGCTCTGTCACTACCGATGGAGCATACGGCATCATAGATATCTTTGTCAGAGAAGTCCTGTGTAAGAGCTGTGTTCATATCTTCTGTTACATTTCTGTTACACGAGGGGGGGAAATCGTGAAAGATATGATCAAGATGTTGAGAACCTTCGCTTTTGAAAAGATCGGTGAAAAAATTTTCAGCTTGGTTTCCAATGTTTCTCTCTCTTCGATATATATTACCCGAGTTATCTTGTATGGAGAGGATAATATTCCGCGAGAATCTTTCTTTTGTGCAAGCGTGATAGAATTTTGTGTTTCTATCTCCCCCCTTTAGCCAAGAAGTCCTGCTTTTTTTGTACCAATAAGTTTCTTCATCTCGATAAGCTTGACAAAGTTGCTGTCGGATTCCTGGTATTTGTTCTTGAATCGAAGTGTTTGATGTAGTCATAGCAGTATCCATTTCCATTGTGAGTTCCTCTATATGTCTTGAGGAATTAAGATTGCAATGTCTTCGACATAGGGAGAGAGAACGCCGACAGTCTTTAATTTGATCAGTGATCAAGTAGAGAGGCTGCGATGTTGAGGAGAGCCAGCCCGAAGTAACATAATCTTTAAACATGGGTTGTAAGATTAGTCGTTTGTCAAATCTGAACTGTTTTGGAGAAGGAGATGCAGCGTAGGCTATAGAAACTAGTACCGGTCGATGATCAGAACCAGTAAGTGGAAGAAACTGAGTTGCAGAAGCCGGGAAGGAGGCTAACCATTCTGAATTTTCTGCGACGCGATCTAGACATTCTTTAATGTGATGAGTGTGCCGTTTTCCAACCCAAGAATATCGGTTACCAGAGTATTGCAGGTCTGTCAGATCACAATCTCTATACAGATTTTGGAGTCCTCTAAAAGTCCAATTATCTCGGGAGGGGCCACCTATCTTCTCGGACTTGCAGAGGATATCATTGAAGTCACCAATGCATAGCCAAGAACTATCTCTGTGTCACCAATTCTAGTTAAACGATCCCAGAGAGGTTGACGTTGTTGTTGGTTCGGGTGTCCATAGAGGCATGACAAGTAGAAAGACATTTCATTGAATTTAACGTGGACATCAACAAGACGGGCATCCTCAGAGATGGAAGATATAGACACTGACGGATTCCACTGAAGAGCCAAACCTCCACTCCTACCAACAGGAGGAACACTAATGATATTGGGAAATCCTAAAGAGTTTGCGAAGTTGCATACATAAATACTACTATTTAAGGTTTCGACCAAGAAGATCATATCAGGTTGATGTTGTTTCACTATCTTCTTCAGTCTCGGTTTTATCAGCAGCCCACCAAGGCCCTGACAGTTCCAGGATACGAGCTTCATGGAGACAATGGGGGTACCGGGCCCCCCGCGCCTCTGTCTATTACTGGAGTTGTCGAGCTTGAATGTTGAGAGTCTGTTGGATCTTCGTTCTTCTTGGTTGGGCTCAGGACCACCCGTTTTGTTGTCAGGAGAGGATCATAAATGTCATTTTCCTGTCGCTTTCTCTTGTGTGCATTGTCTGATTTGTCGATGGGTTCAGATATGGCAATGTTTTTTCCTTTGAGTTGGCGGAGAACCTGCTCTGCAATGATCTCGTTGGTGAGTGCTGGTGGTGGAGATTCATTTGGTGCCATCACTGGAGTTGTGTTTTGAAGAGGTGGAGGTGGAACAGAGGAAGATCCTTCATCAAAGTTGTTTTGTTGTGTGTGATCATCATCATCTCCATCAGTGTTGCCATCGGCGAAACCATCATCATCATCATCAAATCGGAAGGGGCAGTGGACTTTTTCATGGGTGAGAAGACCACAACGTTGACAAAAGTTGCGAAGTCGTTCATATTTGAACGACAGAATGGTATTGTCAGCACCACTGAATTAAAAGGATCTCTTAAAGCGAAGAGGAAGGTCCACATTCCAGAAGAGTTGAACTCGTACAAAGTCAACCCTGACAGAGTTTTCATCGAAGTCAACATCAAAGACAGGTGCGAGAGTTCCGCCAATGAACTCCACTGTCTCACGAGTGAGGTATTGGATTGGAATACCCCTGATTTGTACCCAGAAAGGTATTATCTTTGTTGCAGTATCAGAGAGGTTCGGGTACCAACGTGTCACAGTCACCATCCATTCAGAGAAAGACCATGGAGGGCGACGGAGAACCATTGTCATCGATTCTTCAGAGGGAAAGATGAATTGAACTTTCTGTGGAGCGATGATTCGACTGGTGATTGAGTTTTCGAGACTCCAGAGACGCGGCATTTGGGCAATCATGGCTCTGAGATTCTGTTTTCGTGGGTTGACAGGGACAACCACGAGAGAGAGAATCTGTTTAAGCGACCGCTTGTGAAACAACCGTTGAAGGGAGAGCCACCGGTTCATCATCTATACCCAAGGTGATGTTCTGTATTTGTTGACGTATTGTGTCGCTCATAATTTGATTACGAGTATTGGAGGAGGGTGAGTTGTGTCTTATTCCAGTTTTTGTTATATAGTGTGGTGGCCATGGCGGTTTATCCAGCAGTTTTAAACACAGATAGTGGGTAGTTAACCACGATCGAAAACGCCCCACGATTACAGGAATAATGGGGAAGGAAACCGCAGGGTGTAGTGGCCTGTGGAGAATCACCGGCACTAGTAATGCGAGAGTGGGATGATATGGCCGGACAGAGTTTTTTGAGCACGGAGAAGCCGTTATCGGAAATCGTCTAAAAAATCGCATGAGAGAGAGACTTTCTTTTTGCTAATTTACAAAAAGTATTTACAAACATATAAATGAGGTAAAAAATGTATAAAATACTAAAAAATAAATAAAATAGTTATGAAAAAGTAAAAATAGTGTTTGAAGTTTTTTTTTTTTTAAATGCATATTGAAATTGAATATTTAAACCCAAAAGTTATGAAAAATAAATAATAAATTGGATTTTAAGATCAGATTATAAAAAATTAATAACAAAATTAGGCCTAAATACCGAATTTAAGAAAAACTAATAATAAAATGGACTTTTAGTCCAGATTATTAAAGATTTAAAACGAAATTGGGCTTTAGACCTAGATAGAAAGAAAACAAAATGAATGAAAGGATGCAATAAAAAATTTTGAACCCGAGTTAGGGGGGTCAATAAGAAGGATCTTAACCAACTGAATTATCGACACTCACTGAATGTAGGTTATAATTAAAATTTATAATTTCTTAAGGGTGTCAGTTGACCCCCTCCCTACAACGTGGGTCCGCCACTGAGAACATGTACCAATTTTGAGATGAATAAAAGTGAGTCTCTTCTCTGTACTTGCTATGCTTTTGATTGCTCTCATTTTCTCGAATTTGTTTTCGTTAATGCTTAAAATCATTTTCTGGGTTCATCTTAAAACAGAGAACGGATCCTATTTACCAACCAGATATATTTTTATATAAGAAGATGATATGAAGAAGATGATATAAGCGTGGATGTACACTATCAAAGACATGACGGGAAATAAGTGTACGTACACTAACATAGAAAAAAATGCTATAGACGTGTATATATATGTCTATGTACATATACATATATACATATATATATATATATATATATATATATATATCATGATGGAAATAATATGAACAATGGTATCTAGTGATTGGCAACGGAACATGATTGACGTGTGGATATATGCATCCATGGAAGTATGTGAGTGGATGTTTGGACGTACATTAGTCGATGTTATAATAGTGCGGATGTCCACATACATGGGAATATGTGAGTATACGAGTTAGTGACAAATATGGCTAGTGTTGAATAATATGGATGTACATACGAATGATGTTATGTATGTACAACAACATATGAGTGATAGTGATACGAGGAATGTGAAAAAAGTGTGGATGTCCATAAACACAGATCTGTATTTTAGATTTTGACTGGAAACTAATAGGAAGAAAATGATATAAACGTGGACATACAGAAATACGAATTAATATTTTATGTACATACACGAAAATATGAATAATACTGATACGAGAAAGGTGATAGTAGTGTGGATATCCACAAACATAAATATAGCATATTAGATGTGTACATGTTTTTAGATGTGTGTTTGCACCTATGTACAACATATCTATTGTACTTACATTCTTTTCTTAATTGAACATACATGATAACAAATTTGTACGTCCACATTGTCCATATACGCACACGTGTGATCTCCTGTCCAAATATTTAGTTTGTACGGATATCTTTGTTATCATTGTACGTATACAGCTTACATTTTAATCATTACCGCCTCATGACAATCCATCCATATTTCCAGTTCTGATGCCCCATCATCTTGCAATGGTTCCACTTCCTACTCGTCTCTCTTTGTGTACGTTAACATTCATTATGTTCGTGGACTTCAACATTTATCTGTATACTATGTCTGTGTACGTTCACATGTATATATACATGGATTGTTCACATGTATCTGCTCATCTATATGCACGTGTACATCCATCTTCAGTTTTTCTTTGTCTTTGTATGTTCACATGTATTTCTACATAAGTTACTTACATGTTTTTGCTCATCAATGTATCTGTTTATATCTATCTTTGTCTGTACGTCTATTTTATACGTTGTAACATTTGTATATCGATTTGGTTTTGTACATAAACATTCATACTATATTTGTCTAAGTTTGTATTTTACTGAATTCTACTTCTCATATATTTATGTTTATGGATATCCACACTTCTCTCACATTCTTCGTATCATTATCATTCATATGTTGTTGTACATATATAACGTCATTCGTATGTACATCCATATTGTTCAACACTAGGCATATTTTTCCACTAGCTCGTATACTCACATATCGTATGTATGTGGACATCTACACTACTATACCATCCACTAATGTACGTCCAAACATCTATTCACATATTTCCATGGATGCATATATCTACATGTTAATCAGGTTTCCGTGTACGTAAATAGACAGTGTGGACGTACAAATTTGTTATCTTGTATGTTCAATTAAGAAAAGAATGTATGTACAATCAATATGTTATACATAGGTGGAAACACACATTTATAAACATGTACACATCTAATATGCTATATTTATGTTTGTGGACATCCATACTACTATCACCTTTCTCGTATCAGTATCACTCATATGTTGGTGTACGTACATAAAATATTAATTAATATTTCTGTACGTCCACGTATATCATCTTCTTCCTATCAATTTCTAGCCAATATCTAAAATACAGATATGCAAAACAAAAGATCTAAACGCCACAGACCCACTAATCCAGCGTTTTCTACAGGTTTGACGGAGGATACTACCACAAGAAGTTGTACCATCATCTATGAAAAAAATATTGTAAGAAATCAATAAATAATTCCAACCCAGATCTGTAATAAGCCACTAATCATCAAAATAGTCGCGTTAGCAAAATATACATTCTATTGAACTTGAATCAGCTTAAACGGAAGTAACTATGGTAAGACGCTGAGACGCAGACAAAGACATCCCGAGAGGAAGTGCAACCATTTTGGGATATTCTAATTTTGTCAAAAAAAAAAAGTTAACCATAATTGGTCAACTTAGTTAATAGAATTAGATTAGATTATAACTAAAAAATGGTATAATAGGGATTATTAGTTGAAGAAGAAGGGTAAAGTACCCTATATCCTATAAGTGACTTATTTAGTAATATATAAGTGAGAAACTGGCTTAATTTGTAATATCTTCTTTAAGTATATACTAGTACTTAATCCGCGTTTGCGCGGAGCGAGGTCATTTTTTGTATTTCTATAATTTAGTTTAAAAAATTTTGGTTTGATTTTTTTGTCATAATTAAATTTTATTACAGAGGATGATGATATAATTTCAGTGAATTATAAGTTTATTTATTAATGTCCGCATCTTAATTTTATGAATTGAGTTTTCGATTATCTTGCGTATGAATATACATTCGGTTATTCAGTTTAATTCAGTTAAGTTTATTCTTTCTTCTGCGAAGAAGAAAATTATTTTTTATTTTTTATTATAATTGTAAATTAAATTCTATTACAAATTAGTTTATGATTCTAAAGAATTATTTTTTTAGTTGTATTTTTTTTTAAAAAAAAATTTTAAATTGCAGAGATTTTAAATTTTAAACAATGATAGTTAATAATAATTTTTTTAGCTGGCAAAAAAAAATTTCATTTTTTATCAAGAGTCATAAACAATATGTAAAACAAAAAAATACATTTCCACATAATAATATATTTAGGAGTAATATCTATTTCCTAGAATTTTGGTAACTAATATCTTGGTTTGAATTATTGTCATATCTCAGTATTTTAGTAATTAAGATGATTAAGGAGAATAATTATGGATTATTAGTAACAAATCAATATTATTATAGAGATAAACATAAATCTATAACCAAACAGATTTCAGTAACATAGATTGTAAATAAAAGAGTTTTTTAAAGCATTTTTTGAAATAGATTTCTTAAATAATATTATAGAGATGTAATGTGGAGATATACACATCTGATGTTTTTGCTGTATAAGACATTTGGGTACGGGAACGGGATTTCTCATTTTTTAAAAAAAGTTATTTCAAAATTTATGATAACTTTAAAATAACATGTATTTAATCTATTTTCAATTTATTATCATTTATATTCGAATTATATAATAAAAACATATTATATAATATTTTATATATGTGAAAAACTTGAAAATAATAATTCATTTAAGATAATGTAAATATATAAAATAAGTAATATGACTTAAATATTTCAATTCACAATATAATCTTATAATATATTTATATAACTACTTATTATTTTATAAAATATGAAAATATATAATTATATAATATTCGATTTTGAGAATTTTGGGATTCTCGATCCCGTCCCGTTCCCAATCGGAAATCAGACTTTGGTCTCATATGGGAATATGGAAAATATATGGGACGGAAATTCGGAAACTATATGGACGGAAATTCGGGGACGGGTACGGGACGGAACGGGACGGGTCGGAATGGCACGGGAATTATACCCACCCCTACCTATACATATGAATCTCTAGAAAAATTGATATGGAATAGTTTAAGTAATTGTTGGTATCACCTGAAATTGCAGGAGAAGAGTTCGACATTTCTGCAATTTTGGTCTTCTGAATTCGAACTTCAGCCTTTACAAAAAGTGGTGGATTCATGTTATGGGTCTCAAAGGAATAAATGAACATGGGCCTGTAGAATTGATATAGAAGGCTTGATCGTTGGATTTACGTTTCGATTAGTATGATTGGGTTACCATTAAAAAGACTATTACTCAGTTTGGGAATTCTTAATTTCATGTGGCCTAATGGACACATCAATATTTATAGTTTATATCGAAAACATTACGTAAAGGCCAGAAAATAGCTTTATAATATTGGATTATCTTCTTTAGGACACACAATTTATATTGAACAATGCACGAAATGGTCCATTTGTACCAATCAAATGGAAGGTGCATATAAACCTCCGACGGGATGCTTTAATCTGGAGTATGGAGTACTAATATTTTTGAAAAAAATTTATGCTAATTTTAAGCTGGAATTGTCAAAATTTAAGGAGTAAATAGACAATAAACTATTTAAAGGATATATGCTTTAAAGATAAATCAGAATTTTTGTTTTTCTCAAAAACAAAACAACAGTTTTATTTTGTGGAAAAGTTTAAAAAGCATTTCGGTTACTCACTTCTACATACAGTAGAACCAATTAGAACAAATAGAGGGTTGGCACTTTTCTACGATACGACATACAAAATTAATATAAAATACTCGAACAATCGAATAATCGATATAGAAGCGGAATTTCAAGGGAAGAAGATTTTCTTATTGTTTGTTTATGGAGATCCGGTACAACAGCTACGGGAACAAGTTTGGGAACGTTTAAGTCGGATAAGACTGATACGTACGGACCCGTGGTTTATTATTAGGGATCTAAATAAAATCACTGGAAATCATGAAAAAGAAGGAGGACCACTTAGGCATGCATCTACATTTATACCATTTAATAAAATGATTGAAAACTGGGGCTTCCTGGAATTTCAATCTAAAGGGAATACACAATCATGGCGGGGCAGACGAGGTGGACAGATTATTCGGTGTCGGCTGGATCGAGCACTTACCAATTCAGATTAGCATGCTTTATTCTCATTCTCTTTTGTTGAATAACTATGAATGGTAGGCTCGGATCATAGGCCTTCGGTCGCAAATAAAATTCCACAAAAATGGGTCCACTTTGGTTTTATAAAAGGTGGATAAAGAAAGATGGATTTATGGACTCTATTACAAGAGGATGGGAGGCAGCATCAGGCAGAGCAGTTCAAACTTTTGTCAATAAAATTCAGAATTATAGAAATGAGATATCGGTTTGGAGGAAACATAATCTACCTTATGGAAAAGAAAGAATTAATGATTTACAAAAGGCTCTTGACGAGGTTCAAAATAATAGTAACATAACTCAGGAGGAGGTTCTAGAGATTACACAAAAATTAAAAGAGGCATATCGGGATGAGGAGTTGTACTGGCAACAAAAAAGTAGAAATCTGTGGCATACATCGGGAGATCGAATCACAAAATTCTACCATGCTCTAAAAACAACGGCGAATACAAAATAGGATTATCGGTCTCCATAATGAAAAAGGCGTATGGGTAACGAAGGAAAAAGAAGTTGAAGAAGTGGCGGTAAACTATCCTGAAGAGTTATCTAAGAGTACATTACTAGAAGATTTTAATCTCTTTCTACAGGAAATTCCAGGATCGATAACGGAACAAATGAATGAAATGCTCATAGCACTGGCTGCAGAAGAGGAAGTCCGTCAGGCCCTTTTTATAATGCTGCATAAAAAGGCCCATAGTCCGGATGGAATGACAGCACTATTCTTTCAGTAAGCATGGCTTGCTATTAGGCAGGATCTCTTGAGTTTGGTTAATAATTTTTTAAGGACTGGGTATTTTGACCCAAGATTAAATGTGACATATATCTGCTTAATCCCAAAAGTGGTAAGACCAAGTTGAATGACTGAATTAAGGTCAATCACCTTATGTAAAGCGGGATATAAAATAATATCAAATGTTCTTTGCCAGGGATTAAAAGGGCTTCTGCCACATTTAGTTTCGGAGACTCAATCGGCTTTCGTACCAGGACGGTTAATATCAGATAATATACTGATAACTCAGGAGATGTTTCATGGATTGAGAACAAATCCGTCTTGTAAGGATAAATTTATGGCTACTAAAAATGAAATGAGTAAGGCCTATGATCACATTGAATGGTCTTTTATTGGGAATTTGCTCAGGAAAATGGGTTTCTCGCAGAAATGGGTTACAAGGATAATGTGGTGCGTAACATCAGTTCAGTATCGGATCCTTTTAAATGGACAGCTAAAAGGGAAAATTTATTCGAAAAGAGGACTGAGACAAGGAAATCCTTTATCTCCATATCAGTTTATATTATGTACGAAATCTCTTATAGCAAACATTAAATAGACGGAAAATAAAAAATTAGTCACAAAATTACGAGAGTAAGCCATGCTATCTCGCATCTTCTTTTTGCAGATAATACCTTGTTCTTCTGTCACACGACTAAAGAGGAGTGCAATGTATTTTTAGGAATCTTGAAGGCGTATGAAAGAATTTCTGGCCAAAAGATTAATTTTGATAAGTCTTCAATCCAATTTGGACACAATGTTGATCTTACGATACAAGAAGAGCTGAAGCAAACATTAGGAATCACGAAAATAAGAGAAATGGGATCATACTTAGGTATCTCTGGAAGTTCAGAAGGGGCGAAGACTCAAATATTTGTTTTTTTTTTTGCAAGAACGGCTTCATACCATGGTAAATGGATGGAATCTCAGGTTCTCAACAAAGGACAGGAAATAAATTTTGATTTAGTCAGTAGCAACAGCTTTACCAACCCACGTTATGTCATATTTTAGGTTACCGAAGTCTGTTTATAAGTAACTCACAAGTGTGGTGGCTGAATTCTGGTGGAGAACGGGTGCAAACAAAAGAGGCCTCCACTGAAAATCATGAGACAAATTATGTCGGGATAAATGTGATAGAGGATTTGGTTTTTATAACGTCCCAATTGCCCCTACCAGTGGGCCCCCATGTCCTCTCACTAGGCCCATGGGCCGGCTCACCCCTGTCCGACGGTGGGTGCGTTAACCGGGAGGTTCGAAAATCATGATATACTATTCCTGCAATCACCACATGACCATTCCCCGTGTTTTGGCCTCACTCACACGGTACCGCGAATGACTTCCCGGTAGGTCACCCATCCTTTGACTACTGCAGCTCAAGCACGGTTAACTCTGGAGTTCTCTTAGGATGTGCAACCGAAAAGGTAAGTGCACTTTGGTGACATAGATAGCCAAATCAATTCTTTTAACATCTCTACATAAGTTTCCATATACCAAAAATCGGGATATTACAATTCACCCCCACTCAAAGCACGCAACGTCCTCGTTGCGAACCCACACTAGTCACAGAACGCCTCCCAGGTCAGCACTGAGACAGTTAACCAGCTCTGATACCACTTATAACGCCCCGACCGCCCCTACCAGTAGGCCTCCATGTTCTCTCACTAGGCCCATGGGCCGGCCCACCCCTGTCCGAAGGTCGGTGTGTTAACCGGGAAGTTCGAAAGTCATGATATACTATCCCTGCAATCACCACATGACCGTTCCCCGTGTTTTGGCCTCACTCACACGGTACCGCGAATGACTTCTCGGTATGTCACCCATCTTTTGACTACTACAGCTTAAGCACCCTTAACTCTGGGTTCTCTTAGGATGT
The DNA here is from genome assembly GCA_900406495.1 of Sisymbrium altissimum. NCBI lineage: Eukaryota > Viridiplantae > Streptophyta > Magnoliopsida > Brassicales > Brassicaceae > Sisymbrium > Sisymbrium altissimum. The sequence continues at coordinate 13,649 of OVBI01002828.1, forward strand.
GCAACCGAAAAGGTAAGTGCACTTTGGTGACATAGATAACCAAATCAATTCTTTTAACCTCTCCACATAAGTTTCCATATACCAGAAATCAGGATGTTACAGTTTTACTGTTGTAGAGGATTTTAACACAGCTCTATTGGCAAAACAGTTTTGGCGCTTAATCAATCACCCGGAATCTCTATTTGCTAGAGTTTTTAAGAGACGATATTATCGATACTCGGATCCACTGGATCCAGTTAAATTATTTTTCCCATCTTTTGAATGGAGGAGCATTACGTCTACTAAATCTCTGGTTAACAAAGGACTAATTAAAAGGGTATAGTCAAGGACTTCTATCTCTATATGGGATGATTCATGGATTTCTGGCCCACGTCCAAGATCAGCAATATGCAAATACAAAACATATCCACCTTTGAAAGTTAGCGACGTGATTGACCATGGACACGCACGTGGAATTTGCCATTTCTGAAAGTAATTATTATTCCTGAGGATACAGCGATTATTAAGCAAATGCCTAGTTGACGCTCGCTTCGGCAGGACCATTATGGTTGGCATTTTACAAAAACGGGCACATTTTCTCTTAAATCGGGTTATAAGGTTGAGCATAAATTTCTTGAGAGGGGAACCCCGATCGAATACTATGGTCCAGACGTCAAACAATTTTTGGTTTATTCTTGGAAAATAAAATGTCCTCCTAAAATCAGACATTTTATTTGGCAAGTAATTTCAGGTTATATTATGGTCAATTAAATTTTGAAAAATCGTGGAATTAATTATGATGTGCAGTGTGTACGGTGTGGAGTAGAGGAAGAATCGATAAATCATGTATTTTTTTAATGTCCTCCATCGGTTCAAACTTGAGCAATCTCTAAGATACCATCGAACCCAAATGTTTTTCCCATGACATCGGTCTTTAAAAATTTAGACTTTCTTTGCGAATCCCGACAGTGGTTACAGATACTTATTTCCCCAGCACAAAATCAAAAGACGGATAAATTGGCATGGAGTGCTGGAGTCCACCATTCAGCAATGACGTATGTCGTTTCAAATCCTCCAGCTTGGATCGAGCATTCTCTCTAGTTTTTTTTTCTATAAAGTTTGTTGGGAAAAAATTGAGCTAATCAATAATGCACATATTGGTTATGGATCTTTCAATAGAGTTCTCATTTGAGAACTTCTTTTTTTTTTTTAATAGTGAAAATTCCTCTAAAAACCTGTTACTGCATATAGTCTAATATGTCTAATTCACACCTAAAAGCTATCTTATAAGTAGAAAATTATTACATACTTATTATTTATCTCATTCACACTCAACACTCAATATGAACTTAAGAGCATCCGAAATGAAATTCTTAACTAACATTTAATTAACAAATTTAATTGAAAAACCGTTATAAACTTTTTTCTATTGCATTTGGAGAATCCTATTAGAAGTTCTTAAAAAAATATTAATTATTATATTTATATCACATATCATTATCAATAATAAAACTATAATATTAATAATATCAAAATATATATTTAAAATTTTTTTAATTTCAGAATTATTTTCACAATACTAATATATATTTTTTAATCTTAGAATTTGTTTAACCATACGAATATTTTTATTGTATCAACTAATATTAATTTAAAATCATATAAATATCTAATTTAAAATTATGCATAATGGAACTTTTTATATAGATAATTTTAATTTATGATTTAAAAAAATAAAAATTTAAGAAAACAGCTATTAAACTATTCAATTAAGATTTTAATTTTTTGTTAATTTAATGTATTATAAAAAAAATGTAAACCAATTATGAAAAAAAATGTGTAAAAGAGAGAGAGAATATCTCATGAGAATAGAAGATATCAAATAAGAAATTGACATGTGGCACTGAATAACTATTTCTTAAGTTTCTTTAATAAAAAAAGGTTATTAACTTATTAGGTGTTTTTATTTATTTTTATGACAAAAAATCTAAAACATCTATGTCAAGAGATCTCATTGATGATAATCCAATAATCTTTTTTCAGTTTATGATTAAACATTTGAATGTAAAGTTTGTATGATTGGACATCCACAAGTGGGCCACAATCTAATAAATTTTATTATTGGGCTCTTATACTATATTAGTAATAGATGAAAGATTGCAACATACTATATATATTGTTTTCATTCACACTTAACTTTTGATTATGACATAATAGGAAACAAGAATTTTAAAAACGCATAACGTCTTAGTTACAAAGGAAAAAAAAAAAGATGAGTAGTTTTAAAGCTTTCAAAGCTCAAGTGTTCAATAAAGAACACTTGAGGCTACATGACTCTGCACTAAAAACATGTTATCTGTTAGAAGAATGATTCTAACAGATTTTTTTATGTCTTTTTTGTCTATTCTCATTTGTCAATGTCACACGTCACATGCCTCTCTTAAGAACGATATTTTTTGTTTTTTTATCTTTGTTGTTGTGTTTTGTTTGTGTGTCAAACCCTCATATCTGTTGTTTTTATTCATTTCTTATGAAGAAAAAGTCAAAAATAAAAGATGGACATGAACGATATAATAAAAGACAACTCCAAAGTCTTAACTACAAGTTAGTGAACATACAGTCCCCCCAAATATAAATGTCACATCCCGATTTCTGGTATGTATGGAAACATATGTGGGAGAGATTAAAAGAATTGATTTGGCTACCTATGTCACCAAAGTGCACTTAACTTTTCGGTTGCCCTTACTGAGAGAACTCTAGGGTTAAGCGTGCTTGAGCTGCAGTAGTCAAATGATGGGTGACCTACCGG
>OVBI01002829.1:0-16434 GCA_900406495.1 Sisymbrium altissimum
TGACTTTTTTTCCTTATTTAACTAAATTTAGTTTCTAATTTATTGATTTTAAGAATATAATAAAAATAAACTCATATATGATTATAATTTAAAAATTTTTAGACTGATTTTAGATACCATATTAACATAAATAAACTTTAATTATATATAAGCAAAAATTTGAACATCAGAATGATGCTAATTGAAGTTTTATGTATTAATTTATGTTTATATTTAATTAAAATGTATTAATTTTAAGTATGTTTTATTAAAAATGTATTAATATATGTTTTTTAAAATAAAATGTATTAATCTATGTTTTTGTTTAATAAAAATATATTTTATTTTTAAAATATATTAAATTTTTAAAAAAATTTCAATTAATTTTATAAACCCATATGGGTATACACCAATAAAGGATAGAAAAAAAAAAGTTTTTATTTAAATCTCTAAATTTCAATTAATTTATAAAATATTTATATGAGACCCACAAGGGTATATACCAATAATCATGCCCTAAGAGATCGTTTGCTATGCCACGTGTCGCTATGTTATTAGTTAAAAAAATATTGTTTTCTTTTTTCTTTTGGTCTTCCCTTTTTCTTTCGAACGTTTTTTTCGATGATCCAAAAAATTCATTTACTCCAACTCCTTTTTTTTCTAGGTGATTCGGCATCGTCCTTGTGATTGCAACCACGTCTTTGGCACTAATTGTTGGATTCGTGGTGTTGTTATGGAAGAAATCGACGTTGGATCGGAGCCAGAATTTGAAGCCTTTGATGATCCCCAAGTCTCTTATGGCTAAAGACGAGGAGGAGGATGTGGATTTGGGATCCAGGAAGACCAGAGTCTCTATCTTCTTTGGTACTCAGACTGGAACTGCTGAGGGCTTTGCTAAGGTAGTGTGTGACTAAGTGACGCACTTTATGGTGGTTGGTTATGGTTATAAAGCTTTGATTTTTATGATTCTGGTGACTCTGTAGCTCTAGATGTTGGATGTGGCTTTCTCTCATATGAATAGGGTTTATCTAGAAGTGTTGAAAATTGCAATTTGATCCATGAATTGTGATTCAAAGATTTGGTCTTTATGAGACTTTTTTCATTTTTTCATAGGCATTAGCAGAAGAGATCAAAGCGAGATACGAAAAAGCTGCAGTCAAAGTTATTGACCTGGTATGTCTGATTCATTTGCAGTGTGATTCTCTTCACTTCCTGATAGACGCTAGTTTCAATCACTTGATTTGATTTTTTCCTGTACTGATTCATATAGTTTTAATTTAGATGACTATGCTGCTGATGATGACCAATATGAAGAGAAATTGAAGAAGGAAACTTTGGCATTCTTTTGTGTTGCTACGTAAGACATATTCGAATTGGATTATGACTTCTTTTGCTATATGCCCTCCTTTCAAAACTCTGTTGGATTCAAATTTTTTTTTTTTAATAACGTGTTTAGTTATGGAGACGACACTTGTTGTAGTCAAACTCATTTTCTCATTCTTCACTTCCAATGCCAAGAAGAAGCGTCTTCCTCCGACTCTTCAAGCATGGCTTCCATTGATCAGAAGTCTTCAAGCTTGGAAGTGTTTTCACAGTGAATCTTCTTCATAAAAAGATGACTTTTCTCATTAGTCCTGAGGTCTCTATTCTCCTGATTCTGATGAATGGTTTGTTAGCTGAAGAAGTTGATCTTTCGATGGATATGCAACATTGGGAAAAATGCTTCTTTACCACACGGCTACTACTTCACTTTTCTACACTTATGCTGCATCATGCATTAGATTTGTTCCTTATGTTGTTGTTATACAAAGGCATAGACTTTAGTTGTAGTTTATCATTTTATCATGATCTGTGTCAATATGTTGCAAATCAGTATCAAAAACATAGCAATTGCTATAATTGTATCTGATTTTGGATAAAAAAATCTGTTCTTTTTTAAGAACTCCTTTACAAGTTTTACCAATAAAGCAAATAAAACATGGATATGTTAAAGAAACATTCTTAACTTATATTTTATAATTAAATATTATCTAAGAACTTTGGATGGGTATATACCGTTAATGATGCTCTTATATATCTTTACTAAAACCGTGTTATTTTCTCTAAAATCCGTGTGTTTCATCTATCCCTAAATTAAAATCTTTAAGTCAAACATCCTTCATTCTAACCCCTAAATCCTATAATGTAACTCTAATTGCGTGTAGACCATTAATATATCAGTGGAGAAAGTAAACAGTACACACAAGTACACAAAGATAAGATTTTCTTGGTTCGGATTCGCTAGCGCGCTGTCACTTCTACAAGATTTTCGAATAAGGAAACTCGACGTCATTTTCCCGTAAAAGGTTAAGAAAATAGTTTAATGGACCGTTGAAATAAATAAAAATAAAACGAACAGAGAAGATAACTTTTTTATTGTGTTTCTACCAAAAAAAAACATAAAGAGGGAGGTCCCAATTTGGCGTTGTGTTCCAGTAAAAAACAGAAAGAAGAGGACCCAATATGGCGGACTTCTCAAAGGCAAAAAAGTAAGAAAACAATTTGGGAAAATCAAAACAGCAATAGCAGAATTAGGTCACTATTGTGTTTCTGATTGGCTAAAGAGTCCAAAACCCTCGTTTATTTCCATAAATTTAACTCTACTTCGAACCTTTTTTTTTTCTATTTCGAACTATATGTGCATTATTTAGAATTTTTCTACCATTCTTTTATATATATATACACACAGCATTACAACTCCAAAACATTGCTATATATACAGTATTACATAAGTGATAAAACAAGTCCAGACACAACTTAAGTTCAAAGTATGATCCCTTACCCAACCGTCCAAGACGCGTCTGTAGCTTTAGGACGGAACCTGACTTGGTTCGAGACGGTTTGGTTCGATTACTCAGCCACCAAATCTGATTTCCATGTTTACTGCCACACCATTTTGTTACTCTTCCTCGTCTTTTCTCTCGCTCCTCTCCCTTTTGTGTTTGTTGAAATGACCGGTTGGTTCGATCGGTTCAAGATTCAGCCGAAGGTGAAGTATTCATTATCTGATATGTTTCGGTGTTATAAAGAAGTCATGAAGCTGTTCCTTTTTGTCGTCGGCACGTTGCAACTCGTTTCTTATCCTTCCATCCAGGTTAATTAATTAGTATATTTTTGGTGATCATGTTATTAATTTTGTATATTTTTATCTTAGTAACATTTTTAAAAACCAACACTTGATCATTTAATTCCCTATTTTAATGTTAGTTTTGCAGCATATTTTGCGCGCGCGTGTGTTATTTGCTGGCTTTTTTGGGGTCATATAAAGCAATTTCCCTTTCATATAAACATTATTTGCAACGTGTAAAATTTAAACACTAAAGATTGTGATATTCTTGAAATGTGCTTAAAGAAGTGATTTAGTTGTGTGGTAATAATTTCAGATGGTTGGGATTCGAAGTGGATTGCCATTACCATCGTTAATGGAGATAGTAGCACAATTAGTGGTGTACTTCTTGATAGAAGATTACACTAACTACTGGATCCATAGATTGTTGCATTGCAAATGGGGTTATGAGAAGATACATCGAGTCCATCACGAGTACACATCTCCAATCGGATATGCATCGCCGTATGCACATTGGGCTGAGATCTTGCTTCTTGGGATCCCGACGTTTCTTGGACCGGCCATTGCACCTGGCCACATTATGACCTTTTGGTTGTGGATAAGTCTACGTCAAATGGAAGCGATAGAAACTCACAGCGGGTAAACAGATAAATCCAAAACATAGTCCTTTTTAGCGTTTACATTACTTTCTCAAGAAAGCATATTGTTTTTTTTATTCGTTACCATATGAAATTCGCAAAAAGCACAATACAGTTTTTAATGGATATTTTAATGTTAACAAGATAAACTAACTAATGGAATCGCAAACATAAATATTTACATTTAAAATTAGAGAATCGGACAAAAATGCGTTTTCCGTATTATTTGTTTTCAGATATGATTTTCCATGGAGTCTGACAAAATTGATTCCATTCTACGGTGGAGCTGAGCATCATGATTATCATCACTACGTTGGAGGACAAAGCCAGAGCAACTTTGCTTCTGTTTTCACTTATTGCGACTACATCTACGGAACTGACAAAGTGAGTAAAACTTAAATTCAAGAAAAGATTTGTTCCTCAATTTTTTTCCGGTTAGCGGTTTATCTAATTCTAGATTAAACATTGACGACCACTGTTTTTAAAACAAAATTATTTAGGGCTATCGAATCCATAAGAAGCTTCTCCAGCAGGTTTAATACTCTCAAACTCAGACTTTGTGTTTGATTCATATATAGTTCCATATATATATGGTACTCTTGTCCATTATTAATCTATGAAATTGGTCGCATCTTATACATTGTAGATTAAAGAGGAAGCTGAGCAGAGGGGAGGAACGAAATACGATTAGTAAATAAATTCGAAGAGGGTTGAAACTTTCAACCCATTGATGATGATAAGATTATATAACTGTATTTGATCATATATATATATATATATATGTTTAAGTCGATTGTGTAATTGTGTTAATAATTTTCCACATTAAAAATGTGTATGGTTCCATAGTGCTTGCTTGTTTGTAATTTGTAAACTATAACGCAAATCGTTGAAGAGAAAGTGGATTTGTTATGCGTTTGCTTGAGTGAGAGGAGATTCTTGTTTTTAGGCAAGTCGCCATTCACGAGCTCCACGCATTGCTCTTAAGAAGAGTTTCTGACCTTCACTTCTAACCTCATGAAGAGAGATTTGGTCTGTCCATTTCTAGTAATAAATCCCACCATAACAAATATTGTTGAAAATACTTCTTTAGAAAACATGTTGGATAAGAAGAGTACGGATAATTTTGATAGCCAAAAATCATTATTCGAGCTCTTAACCAAATCGGGTAAGAATCAAATTTAAAATTGGAATTTTTGGATAATTTAAATAATTAAAAAAATAATCACAATTTAAACGAGTAGGTCTTTTTTTTCATTAATATTATTTTTATGGTAGCAAACTAACTGTAAAATAATAATTCGAGTTGGTTATGACTTTTGGGTAAAATTTATACTTTTACCTTGTTTAATCCTGACAAGATTAAGACTTTCTGTCTGCCTAAAACAGAGATTAGGACATGTACATAAGAAACAAACCCAGGGAGATTTAGAAGATAAACTCTTCTTTGTAATAAGGAAGACTATCGAATGAAAACACCAAATTTATAATCTTTATTCCTCAGTTCAACAAAAAGGGTTTAGCTTTAAGATTGTTTCTTCTTCGACTTTTGAAAGAACCACCCAACGAACAATGGCGTGGAACGTATTCAAGTTCTGTACGGCACTTCGTGCATTGGGTTCGATCATGATCCTAGTCGTGATCGGGATCATCGGATTCACATACTATGCCCTTGTCGTAGCTAATTACGGACCGGCTCTATTGCTTGGTGGTCTCGATTCATTAGTATCTCTTCTTGTGTTAGCGCTGTTTCACTTTCTGGTATAACTCAATTCGCTTCGTGCTCAAATCCTTAGTTTATTGAATTCTTGAGGAGATCTTGCGTAGTATTGTATTGGCTCACCTTTAGTATCTTAGATCTCTCTGTTAGTTCTGGTTATGCCTTATTGACTTAGTCAAAGCTTGTTGATTTATTGTCCAAGTTTGAAGCTTTGATATGGAGAAGAATGCTACTACAGAATGTTTATCGCTTTTGTGTTGAAAGTTTCTCTTTTTCTGCATCGCATTGGTTTTGTAGTGTAGGTCATTATGTCATAGTGTTGGTGGTAACATGGCTGTGTAGGTCAGGTTTGTTAGATGTGTAGCTGTTGGATTTCAATTATTCTTCTTGTAATATATATCGAAAGCGAATTAGATTGATACTATAAGCCAAGCAGGCAATAAAGTAGTCACCTTTCTTGGTTTGGTTTAGCGTAGAGTGTGTATGTGTTTCCTCTAGCTTTGAAGCTGTTGCTTTAGAACCCACAGACTTGAGAGATAGAAGGAAGAAGTGAAGGAGTGCCTTGTGATGATTGATGTTTTTGATTGTGCAGCTTATTATGTTATTGTGGAGTTATTTCTCTGTTGTTGTGACGGACCCTGGTGGTGTTCCATCGGGCTGGAGGCCGGAACTAGATATAGAGAAAAGCGAGGGAAACCAAGCAGCGGTTGCAGATGAATACCCATCAATTACGGTTGGAGATTCCTCGTCTCATATTGTAAGATACTGCCGAAAGTGCAATCAGTATAAACCGCCACGTTCTCACCATTGTTCAATCTGTAAGTCTATTCGATGTGTGATTCTTTAATTCGAATCCAGTGGTAAAATTTGTTTCTTTAGTTGGTGAAAAGGTTTCATCTTGAGTTTTCAGGTAAAAGGTGCATACTAAAGATGGACCATCACTGTGTTTGGGTTGTGAATTGTGTTGGGGCAAGGAATTACAAGTCTTTTCTCCTATTCTTGGTATGTCAACGAACTTATCATAACAATTCTACAAATGAAGTTGTGTGTAAGAGCCTTACGTCCATAGTACCTGCATAGGATTTGAAATTTATTACATGGTTGAAGCGAGGCAAACGTAGATAGGCTTCTTGAGTTTTGATCTATGCTAACTTAATCGCTTTAGAGTCATGGTTCTGATAGTTTCAATGACATAATGGATCCTTCCACATGTACCACAGATTTTCTTGAATTAGTCTCTTATACAGTATATGTCCACAATGTTGCCATGAGCTTAATATTGTCCTAATATGTGTAAATGCAGTTTTACACATTTCTTGAGACAACGATGGTTGCAATATCACTGTTCCCGGTTTTCCTCGTATTCTTTACCGATAGAGATGATGAGATTACCGTATCACCAGGAAGCCTAGCAGCCACCTTTGTTGCATTTGGTGAGTTCGAAGATTGATATATCTCAATATCTTACCTTTTTTTGTGTGTTTTCTTGTTTCACAACACATTAAGGTTACCAATTTTGTTATCTAACTCAAAATCTTACCTTTCTTGCTTTCCAGTATTGAACATAACATTTGCCCTAAGTGTCCTAGGCTTCCTAATTATGCACATAATGTTGGTCGCGCGTAACAGCACAACTATTGAGGTAAAACAACTTTCACTTGAGTTTGCTCTAAGTTAGATTTCTCAGGAAAATCCATTGCCTAAGGACCAAAGTAATGGCAATAAACTTACTGATGCTATTTGATCTCAGGCATATGAGAAGCATACAGCTCCTAACTCTCCTTATGACCTTGGCCGTAAGACAAACTTTGAACAGGTTCTCACTCCATCTCAACACTCATCCTTTTATGGGGGATTCTTGGGGTTATTAAGATGAAATCTTCGACATAAACACAAATAAGGCTTTTAAAAAGTTTCTCTGTTTCTTTTGGTGGAGCAGGTTTTTGGAAGGAATAAATTGTATTGGTTCGTGCCATTGTACACAGAAGACGATATGAATAGGTTGCCGGCACTTCGAGGGTTAGACTTTACGAGCAGGTCGGAGGAGTCGGAGCCACTTCAGTCTCTATGACATTAAAGTTCAAACTTTTGGAAATGGGTCTGCATTGTGACTGTATATCATCAAATATGTCTTGTGTATTAAAAGATTAGTGGATCTTTTATGGAATTTGATTTTTTCGTGAAAAGAAAATTCTCAAGCTCTTTATGTTACACAAGTTTCATCAAGTATTCGTTTCATTTCTTACTTTTTGCAGGTTGAAAATTTCTTTTGGATCCAAGTTAAATCCAGACCGTTTGTTTTATTAAATTACCAACAGATTTACAAAGTCAATTACAAAACATCCAGTTACAAATTATGACATAAACAATTATATGCATAATCTACTAGAAACGAAACATCATTAAAAAAACGAATTTGAAATACTAGTGGCTATGATTGGTGACATGTGTTATTAGATTTGAAGTACAATAAATGTTATAATTTGATGTAACTTGTAGTAAATATTACATGGTATAAAATTTATAATTTTTTTTATTAATTAACTAAAAAAAAACCATGAACAGTATGTTATAATATATAAAAATACTAATTCAATTTCTAATATATGAGATTTTTGTTGATATTGATTTAAGTTTTGAGTTATCAATTTAATAAAGGATATAACTCAAAAATCTAATTCAATCATAATACATGATAACTTAAACACAAATTCAAAAACTTAAAAAATAATTCATGATTGGTAATATTTTTGAGTTATATCATTAACTCAAACTTAATTAACGGTAACTCATGTCACCAATCAAAGCCACTGTTCCTTTTTAACTAAGGTTCACATGCTGACAAACATTATATACTGCTATTTTTCTCTTTTTGTTTGTTTTATTTGGATACCTTATGTATTTCATTTTGGCATTGCTTATTTTTCTTTTTCAAATCGTACCAAAAACTATTATATTAATTACTTCTTTTGAAATATTGACACGATGCTAATTAGTTTTTAATTATGTCCATTATAATAATGTAATCTTCATGTTGTTTTTCCTTCGGCTCTATATAATCTTGCATCGATGAATTTTTTTCGAACTAAATAGTGATATGTAATATAAATAGTACTGATTATATTAAATGTAAATTTACAATGTAATTTTAAAATTTAAAATACAGTGGTATAATAATAACTTATATTTTTTTAAATTTTTGTAAAATAAATTAGAATATACACACTAATCATAATTTCATTTTTTAGATAATATAATATCAATAAAAATTATAAACATAAATAAATTTACCCCACTATTTTTAAATTTAAAACATAACTATATAATAGTAAAATACTATTGTTCTGAACTACTTCTATTATTACTTTTTAAAAAATTATCACATATAATATGTTTGTAGTGTAATTGAAATCCAACTTTCAAAATGAAATTCCTATTCATTGTAAAAGATTTTGTCTTTTTCGTCAAAGCTTTTCTCCTTTTACTCCTGCATCTAAATTTTGCATCAGTTGGCATGTAGCTAAATCAAATCTAACTAACATTTAGATGCAACATGGCAAACTGACATCTCCCCCCTGTAATAATAACAAAACAGATAATCTAGTTTTAAGCTGTATAAGTAATGAATATCCAAAATTGACATTTTTCACAGTGGATTTTTAACAAAACAATAGAAATCTAATTACGCACATATTAAGAAGAAAATCTCATAGAGAAAATTACAGAAGTGGTGTCCGAGGAAACGTGTATCCACCAGCCAATCAAACCGCGCCTTCTGTAAAATCATTTCCAGAAGCTTCCTTCGTTGTCCTCCCGGAGAAAAAAAACTGCATAAATTCTCAAATTTGCAACAAAATATCTTAGAGAAATCTCTCCTCTTTTCAAATTCTAATTTCGCCAAAAGTCAGCAGATTGTTTCCTGGGTCGATCACTTTTTGTTCAAAGGTATGAACTTTCGATCTTTCCCCTTAGGGTGTGATCTTTATGAACTAGATTACGTTCTTGAATTGGTTTGTGAATTTGGTTTTTGATATTAGCTCACGGGTTTTGAAGTCTGGCTGTTGAATCATTGTACTAAGATTGTGAATCTGTGATCGATTTGAAAGGTTGCTTACTCTTGACATTTGCTAAGATTCTGCTTTTGTTTTGAGAGTTTTGATGAAAAGATGTGACCTTTTGTTTCAAAGATGCAATTTTGGTTGAGGTTTCTCATATGAGTTTTGTGTAAGCAGAGAAGATGCAAGGAGGTGGTGGTAGAGATCCTTTTAACTTTGGTGGTCCTTTTGGTGGCTTTGGAGGCCCTTTTGGTGGTGGTTTTGGTAGCTCCTTTGGTGGTGGTCCTCAGAATCTGATGGCTAATTTTTTCGGAGGAAGAGATCCTTTCGATGACCCTTTCCTCACTCAGCCTTTTGGTGGTGGCATGTTTCAGTCCAACTTCTTTGGACGTCCTACCATGGATCCTTTTGCAGCAATGCGTCCTCCATCGTCTTTTATTGAGAACAATCATCAACCGCCACAACCGAGAAGATCACGTGGACCTATTATTGAAGAGATTGATTCAGATGATGAGAAAGAAGGAGAAGGAGAAGGAGATCACGAGAAGAAAGTTAGCTTAGGGAAAGATGAAAGGTCAAGCAGTGAGGTGGAAATTGAAGGTGCTATAGCTGAAGGTGATACCTTTTCTCCTTTTTTCTTCTGCTGTTGTTTTTGAAGCGGAAGGAGATTGTTATGTTTCTTTGTAACTTGACTTGTGTGTTTATGTTTTCTGTAGAGAGAAGGAACAGACAAATGCAGAACATGAATGTGAATGCTAGGGTGAATAATGGCCAATGGCAGCCACAAGCTCGTAGTTATAGTTTCCAGAGCTCGACTGTTACTTACGGTGGCCAGGACGGAAACTACTACACTTCGTCGAAGACAAGAAGGACAGGAAGTGATGGGGTGAGTTGCAACATTTAACGCAATTGTGCGTGTGTAAAGAATATTAGTTTATGCTTAACAACTGAAATGTGGTTTTATTGTGAAACAGTTAACTCTTGAAGAAAGCAAAGAAGCTAATACTGCAACACGCGAAGCAGCGCATAGGATTTCAAGAGGCTTACATAACAAGGTAGTTTTATACATGCCCTGTGGATAATAAATGTCTGTTTCCTTTGTTGTTGGATCATTGTGGTTAATACAAGTGATGCTCTTATACTTGCAGGGTCACACGGTTGCGCGTAAACTTAAGTCAGATGGTCGGGTTGATACAACGCAGACCTTGCACAATTTAAACGAAGGTAAGCAACACTTCTCTTTATGCTTCAGAAAGAGTCTATTGTGTGGATGAGAGAACTTCAAGTTCAGATAACCGTATAATCGTTTCCTTGCTTTTAATTGCAAAATTCTGCAGATGAATTGGCTGATTTTGAACAGTCTTGGAGTGGAAATGCTAGAATGCAAATGCAATTACCTGGTCGGTCTGGTTCCTTTGGCAGTAAGTAGTCAAATTTACGTTGTAGATTTCTCGTTTTTCTTATGTCTTCCTTTTTAACCAGGAAGAAACAAAACCCTCTCTTTTGTCACATTTTTAACAGGTGGTCATGTAAACAGAGAGCAACCAATGATGCTTCCTTCGACTGGTTCAAGCCCTTCTCGTGCAAGAGCAGAGTCATCCAGAAGAACGAAGGCTGCAATGAATGTCAGAGGACAGGGCAGAAACTAATCTTAGGACTACTACCATGTTCCGGTTTCTAAAGGCTTTAGTGAATGTAACCAAAGACTCTTATTTACTTTACTTAGGTTGCATTGATGCTGTAACCTGTATGATGACAGGATTTGAGGATTTTATGATAATGGTACATGCATGTTTTGCTGCATTATTAACCTGCTCTTAGCTACTTAAACTTTCGATCATTCATGTCGATAGTATTCGATGGTGCGATGTATGCTTCTTCTGAATAAAACAGAGCAAACAAACCCTTGAGATCGTCGATATCCTGTACATACGGTCCGACATGGTCTCATCGTCATATCTGTGATCATCTCGATATGTTCCACCAGTCCATGTGATGTATTCGTCTGGGTACTTCAAACACAGTCTTAAAAAGAAAAAGAGCAAAACAGAAGACAAAGCAATTACAAAACAGAAAGACAACACAGAGAGAGCTTTGTGATTTCTGTTTCTGTTTCACTTTCAGGTTCTAGCTTCACGAGGATTCCGTATCTTACGTACTGGTTCTTGATATTAACGAGGCCGTGAGAGTCTTCTCCGACAATCACTTTCTTCACACCCTCGTTAACACCATCGTCGAATTCGTCTCCATAAGCACCGTAAGCTATCAGTTTCGCTGCCATTGTTCTCCCTGGAAGATTCAAGTGCCGTTTTAATATAAGAGCAAACTCAAGAGCGCGTAAATAGTTTATAACAATGTATATATGAGAATTGGAGACATATTATAAACAAAAAAAGAAATGCGAAAATAAAAGTAGAGAGAAAGTGATTTGTGCCTTTAGATTTTCTTAGCTATGGAAGTGAATGGATGAGTCCATTGAGTGGATATATATGTATATATATATATATATATTACTTTAACTCTATGATTGTATACTTTATATTTATTATCGAGTTGTAAGCTTAGAGATCAGTACATGTCAGCCACTAGTTAATTCACAAAACTTAATTAGTTTGAAGTTGAACTACCGAAAATTGAACATAGGTACCATAATCAGTCACATGTTATGAGGAATAGCCAATCAGTTTACCGGAATTGTGTAAAGAAATGTATATTTCTTAATTACCGCTATATAACTCTCTCTTTATTCAACTTTTGAGATTTTAACGAAAAGAACAAAAAAAACTGTAGTTTAGGAAAGTGAGAAAAAGAAAGTCAAGACTCATGACTCATTTGCATGCCTATCTATGTTTATGCACACATTCAAGACGTCATGGTTTGTGTAAGAAAAAAAAAGATGAATGGATCTCACTATAGAAGGTATCCTACATAATGTATTCGACTTCTATCTTCTCTGTTATACAATTCTATATTATTTCTTCCTCAATGATTTTTTGTTATTTTAATATTCATCTAAATTAAATTAAAAATCCGTAAATATATGTATGTTGCATGTATATCTATATATTTACAAAAATGAAAACGAAATAAAAGTAGCATAACTTTAAACTTTTTCGTCATGTGAATGTAAGGAATTATCATTCATAAGCCATCGACACCGTCCATCCTACTTTACAGATGGGATCTATTCATTCCTCGTATACTGATTGCGACTCACGACTTTTTGGATTCTCATTTTCTATATATAGTCTCACTCTCACAAGCCAAAATTGAAGATAGCTATTTGGTTGTAACGGAAAAGTTATATGGTTTCACACAATTCGGCTAAAAAAACTAATTATTTTCTCTTCTCTTTCTAACAAGTGATTTGCAAAGGCGGTAAAAGTTTATCATGATCTCTCACCCTTCAAATTTGTATTCAAATTTTGGTGTCTTAATATTCGATAATGAAATACACATATTTATCATTGTCCTTAGAAAAACTTTGGAATCCGTTTGAAATAGTAAAAGGCTGCAAAGCTTATATAAACATAAATTTCAACGTACAATTTCTA
The DNA here is from genome assembly GCA_900406495.1 of Sisymbrium altissimum. Lineage (NCBI taxonomy): Eukaryota > Viridiplantae > Streptophyta > Magnoliopsida > Brassicales > Brassicaceae > Sisymbrium > Sisymbrium altissimum. The sequence goes on from OVBI01002829.1 coordinate 13,050, forward strand.
AAAATAGTAAAGTTTTATGTAGAGAACAATAAAGCAACAAATGTGATGCCATCACTTATAAATATAAACTTACTACTTTCGTTTATTCCATCAGACAACGACATAACATAAGACACGTACGCAGGTAAGGATACTAGAAGCAGCATAGGAGGAAGACGTCACCGATATAAGAAGAACGCAAGGCATATATCTTTAGGAGATTAGAAACAGAGATAACTATATAAATTTGTTTTTAATTTGATGAAAGTACTGATAAAATCGCTGCGTAAGAGTTGTTGTCTTGTTGATTGGCGAGACATAGACACCAATTTGGTGAAGAATCTTCTCTCCGGAATTGCCATAGAACCCAACAATCTTTTTACCGCTCTCCTCAAACACCTTCTTTTGTCGGGTGTAAAGAACTTCATCGTGTCCATAAGCCTTAGTTGTTCGCTTGTTTGTTTTGAATTCAAGCATCTTCGTTTCGCCAACCCGGCCGATAAAAACCACATATGCCTTTACTTTTGTGATGTATTCATCTGCGTCCAGCTCAAACTGCCAACAAAAAAAAAGGAAAAAAAAAACAGATTGGTGAAATAATTGAATACTAGAGAGAAATCAATTCAAGACAAAAATGTTATTAGCTTGGTAATTAAGGGACCTCCTCGGTTATAGGTGACCAGTCTGAAATATTGCCATGACCGTATTCGTCTCCGGTTACAGTCTCCGTGCCATCGAGGTACTCAAACTTGACGAAGTTGATACCACGTGTATTGTGACTTATTTGTATCTTCTTAACATTTTCATGGGCACCATCATCCCAATCGACTCCAATGCCGTTGCCACCCGTTGAATCCATTTTCCTTGACATGATTGTTTCCTGAAAGATTCAACGATCGACTTAAGAATGGCGAAACAATAATATAAAATAATCAAATGCTATGGATATGTTTTATATATATATATATAAAGAAAAATGTATACGGCTACCTTAAGAAGGTCAATTTACTTAATAGTTTCGTATGAAGTGACGAATAATGAATGATAACATTTGCGTATAGAGATTTAATTAAAAAAAATGAAGGGCGAAAAATAAAAGTAGAGAGAGAGAGAGAGATTACCTCTTGGGTTCTCGTATCACTGATTCAAAGAATATGTGATGACTAAAGAGAGTGATGAATTGAGTGCGTAGGGATATGTCTATATATAATGACACATTTTTGTACGTACGACCATGCATACTATTAACTTAACACTAAAATGTAATTTACTTTTTTATAGTTGTTAAATTAAGAGTTCTAAGTTTAGAGACCATTACCATTTATAGGAATTGTGTCACGATGATGCGAAAATCTTTATGAGTTGTTTTGATCACATTCTTACTATCATCTTTAAACGTCTTTTGAGATTCTAACAAACGACCAAATTTTTTTTCTGAGGTTGTTAGAAATTGAGAACTGAGAAATCAAGCGACTCACTCACCTACATGTGTCTACGCACACGCGCACACACACACATGACTTCTATTCATGTAAAAAGGAATGAATGAGCAACACTCAAGATATTATAATTTATTTAGATTTGTCCAAATGTGCATTGTGGAGAAAAAGCTACGAAACTTCCTTTACAAATCCAATTAGAAGACTACATTACGGCATCATGATATAGGTTAATTCGACGCGGTCATTTTCATTGCCGTTAAATTAGTCTACTATAGGTTGTGGGATATATGTGTTTATTATAATACTAAATACTAGATAGCAATAAAGAAAGATGATTCCATCATCTGAAAACGTGTTAGGATAACTGAAACGAAAGAAGTAGAGGAGGAACAACGACATAAGAATTCTTCATAAAAAAAAAAACAACGACATGAGAATCAGGACAACTTAACATATAGTTATGGTCCATAAACTTACGGATATAGTATATTGTAGATAGAACATTTTTTTTGTACGTTAGACAGCTTCGTGAAACACTAGCTCTAGTACATTCAAATGACGATATCTCTTGAAAATTTGTTTGAACTTGTTGAAAAAATTGATGAAAGTTGAAGAGATAGATAATGATCCTAACATTAAAAAAACTAGAAAATGATCCTTACCTTAAATGAACGTAATGCGATGATCTGGCATAGTGGCATCAATATTCAATTGTACATAGTATCTTTCGAAAATGATTTTTTTTCTTATTTTGAAGGATGGAAACAACGAATCATGTCAAGCTTTGCTGATTATTTATTTATTTTACAAATGTATAACAGTACTATTCTTTAACGATGTGATTTATTTTTCATATTCGCGAAAGTATTCACTGCTTTGAAGACCATTTTCCATTTATAGTGAGTAGTTCTGTTGAGAACTTGGGATGATGCAAGAACACTTGTTATACACGTCCGATAAATGTTTTCGAAATCTCTCGAAGTTATAAGTATATATTGTGCATTTATATATATATATTAATGACATAATATTAAAAAGTATTAACATATTGAAAAATAATATGTTCATCTCATATAACAACAAAATGCATTTTTATATTTAAGTAAATGTTAAAAGTGAAATAATAAAATGTTAATCTTATAGGATTTAGCATCTAAACATTATTAATATTTTCTAGATATATATATAAAATTAATACTTTTGGATTAATTTTTATATTATTTTCCCCAAAAACACAAATTAAAATGATGAAATTTTGTTTTTGAAAAAAAAAAAAATTTAAAGGAAACGGTTAAAAAAAAAAAATATGATTAGGTGACTCAATTTAGTAATAACGGTTATAAATAGTGCACAATTTGATATAAATATCAGAGCATCCTCATTGTAAGAATCACATTAGGATTAAAAAAAATTATTAACCTAAAAACATTAATATAAATAATGAAGACTTGAGATACTCATTAGGTGTTACTACATAATGGTGTGTTGCCCACCCACCCACCCCCCCCGACCGACACACTGAAACATGCCAGTAAGATGAAGGGGAAGCTACTATGTTTTTGTCTTCTTTGAGAAAAATGGTTGCAAATAAAGTCACCTAGTATTGTCTATTTAGGATTCTTGTAAACAACATCAGTAGAAATCCAGAAGAAAAGCCAAAGTCTAGATCATTCATTTTTAATATTCTCAAGCGATTCTTGAGAGTTTGTAAAACCTATTCGACATGGAAAATTTGGAGCAGCATTTCTGGGAGAATTTATTATTAACGACCTCCAGACATGAAACACTGTCTTCGAACTCGGTAAGAGAATACTCAGACCCACCAATCCCAATTGATATACTCATCGATATATTCTCTCTGGTCCCGGCAAAGTCCATAGCGGTTTCGTTGCCTATCGAAATTTTGGGCATCCATACTTAGGGCTTGACTGGTTTAACCGCAGCGGCTGCGGTTGCGGTTGCGG